>BMAO01003086.1:0-79773 GCA_019973975.1 Trichonephila clavata | reverse complement strand
GTGTGTGTGAGGGAAAAGTTTAATTTACGAGGGTGAGTCGGAAAATAAGTTTCTTCTGTCGACTGTGATCAGAGTTGAGTGTGAAAGTCAAAATATAGAATGAAACATTAAAAATAAGACAAAACTTTATTTTTCCACATAAGTACCAAGTACATTTAGACATTTGTCATTACTGCTTGACAAGCTTCAAAAATCCCTGCAGGAAAACTCAGGGCTTTGCATATGGAAGAAGCGTTTATTTTTGCATGGACTTTTTGGAGGTTGCAACCATCAATGCTACGCGGTACTATGTCATACTGTCAAATTTGAAAGAGGCCATTAAAAAAAAGCGACCTTGTCTTCTTAAATTTGGCATTGTGTTGGTGGATTTCAATATGAGATCTCACTCGGCGATGGCAACTCAAAACCATACTGCAACTATTGGTTAGGAGCATCTACTCCATCCACCATACAGTGATCTTTCACCAATTGACTTTTATCTGTTTACTGTTTTGAAGAAGAATCTAGCTTGAGAAGGCGCTTTGGAAGCAATACTGAAGTCAAACAAACCGTTAAAAGCTTCTACCGCATGGAAAGCCCTCAGTTTTTCCTGAAGTGCTTTTTAAAACTTATCCAGCGGTTTGACAAATGACTCATTATACTTGGTATTCATGAGGAAAGTAAAGTTATGTCTTATCTTCAATGTATCATTTTATGTTTTGTCTTTCGTATACAACTCTGACGACAGTCGACAAGGGAAACTTATTTTCCGACTCACTCTCGTAAAAGAGCAGTTTGAGTTAAGCCAAAGTACAGTAGTAAGGCCAAATTCGGAATACATTGCATCCGCAATGAACTCTTTACATAGAAGTCTTCGCTAATTAATTATACTTTACACCATACTTATATAAGGTTTCATAATAAACGGAAGAAAGAAACTTCGATTGGTCCTAAGGCCTGGGGCACCTGGAAGAAGGCTGACTTAGTCGGAGACTGAAGAAAGTCAGGACCCAAACGGTTTGAAACTGAACCTCGGTTTTACATGCAAACTGCAAACCCCTTCTGATAGCAATAAGCTTCGATCTAAAAACTGGAAAAAAAAAATTTGGATTTTTCATCTTAATGTCCATAACTCCGGTAGGAGTAAGGGTGCGTACTCCACTACCAGAAATTCCTATATCACCTCTGCTACCACCAGTATAGATCTTTAAAGAAGTATGTGGGATACAGTTTACTATTTCCAAAGTTATACCAAAATTCTATATCACCTCTGTTACCACCAGTATAGATCTTTAAAGAAGTATGTGGGATACAGTTTACTATTTCCAAAGTTATACCAGAAATTCCTATATCACCTCTACTACCACCAGTATAGATCTTTAAAGAAGTCTGTGGGATACAGTTTACTATTTCCAAAGTTATACCAGAAATTCCTATATCACCTCTGCTACCACCAGTATAGATCTTTAAAGAAGTATGTGGGATACAGTTTACTATTTCCGAAGTTAACTCTGATGAGATCTTGACTCAGATTGTTTTTACAGCACTAGTCAGGAGTTCGTCATTTAAATTGATTCCTTCAAGTTTCAGATCAAAACCCACCGGCATAAAGATTCCGTTTCTGTATTAGCAGAAGGCAATCTCAGCGTCTTTGCAAGAGGAGATTAGATACACAAAATGTATGTAAAAAAAAGCACTTTGTGTATTCCAACCTCAAAATTTGATTCCGTTTTTCTATTTTAAATCTTTATTTCCATTGAATATAAAAGTATCAAATATCTTTTTAATTTTGTTGAAACATTTCCTTCACTTTTTGTTTTGTATTACTCATAATAGTCCGAAACTTGACTTTTGACTTGAAAAATAAATTAGCTTTATCTTTTTAATACCAACTCAAGGTGAAGTATTCACATTAAAGGAATTTATAATCGTAACAAGAATAGTAATCTGAAAATCTATATCCATTTTATTTATATTGTATAGTTAAACATTGTGAAGTGCAATCAAAATGTTTAGGCAGATCATTGAATAAATGGTAAAGAAAAAAATTAAAATAAAACTCGATTTTATTTTCTTAAGGGAAAAATGCTTTTAAGAACCAGAGTTGTTTATAAATTTCTTAAGTACAATTTATGTCCGAAACTTTCATCATCTGTTTCGCATGTTATTAAAGGACATTTCAAAGTCACGTAGAACATAGCTCCCGTAAAATTTAAACCTATTGAATAATGTAAGACATAAAAATATAGAAAATGTTTTTAAAAACTAGGTCACCAGTAAAGGAAACGCATAATAAATAATTTGAAACAACAAATGTAAAAAAAAAAACTCTTTATAAGAAATAATGAGTAAACTTTCATCAATTGATAGCTACATCCCTAACGAGAAAGAGGGGAAAATTTTAAGAAACTTTTATACTTTGAAACATATTGTGATTTCTCTTCACTTTCTCTCTTCAAACAATCGTTAATTAAAACCATCGACGAAACAGACTTACGCCTCTTTCACTCCCACATGAGATGGTCTAATTAGCGCTAAAAACATGCGCCCTACTTTCCAGTGTTTGCCATTATCATTAATTTGCTGGGGTAATTCAACCGCTCGACTGCACTACAGTAACTTTGTGGAACAACTAGGTATTTCCGACGGTAATTAGTTATCAGAAAATGATTTTAAGCCCTTCAGTGAAGTAACTTTCTAGCCTATTGACGGGATGTATAAATACATGCCAGGATATTGAATAATCTAGTTACACGGAATCTTATGCTGCCGCCTAATTGCAATAAACGCTTAACAGATAGGATAGAGCTACATTGATCACAGTTCAATTCAGTGTAATATTTGGTACATTGTAGATTGACGTAGATATGCTGCCTACAGACACTTTAACACCAAGTACAAACCTTTAAATTGTTGTATTAAAGACCTTTATAAAGTTATTCTAATGATTGGAATGTCATTGTAGGGGTTGGTCATAATTGATTGCTCATAATAAATTCTAAGTTTTATATACTATTCTTTTTCACCTGGAGTTAAAGTATTTTTTCAAACAATTTATTAATGAGGGAGAGGTTAATGGCCGTCGCTTATAGTGCAATATAATCTTTATCAAATACGTTTTAATAATACCATTATTTTATTTTTTTTTTTTTTTTTTTTTTTTTTTTTTTTTTTTTTTTTTTTTTTTTTTTTTTTTAAATGCACGTCAGATTTTATATTTTTTTTAATATTCTAAAAAATAAAAAAGATTTTATATATTTTTTTTTTGTCTATTATTTTTATCTATATTCTATATATTAATTTAATCAGATGAAAATTTGGCAATTAACAGTAACATCGTCAATCCGTTCTATCTATGATTATGCGATGTCCAATTGCTGGATGGATATAAAAGGTTTCGGTTTTTATCGTCAAGCCTAGTATATCACTTCCGGAAGTTCTTACACAAAACAAGTTTTTGCTTTTGTTGACAATCGCGTTACAGCATAAACAATCCTTGTCGGAACCCTCATAAATGAATTTCACTTCACTTTATACTGATGAGGTTGCAACCGTCTCTGAATAGGCCTGGCACAAAAGCAATAGGTACTCAGTGGCGTAACGGAGAATATTAGGAACCCCCTGCAAAGTTAGGTTTAGGCCCCAAGCCAGATTTTACGCACTTGACATTCGTCACGCCTTAGGCCCCTTAGAGTCCTTCCCCCTTCCGCGTTGTTAGGGTGTACAGTACGCCACTGCAGGTACTGCTATAATTCTCTGTGGGAACTTTTTCATTAGACATGTCCTTGTCCTCTTTTTTGTCTCGTAGAACCATGCAAAGAGTTATTTCTTGAAAATATACACGATGTCCCGGAATTATTTAACAAAATTAAGGACGAGGTAGGGAACATTACAAGGATTCAGATTTGCACAATAACCTACGGTAGGAAACATTATTGAAAAGTAATATGATAGGTACAAGATACGGAGAGACACAAGTATTTATTGGTCAAAACGGGGTGATGCTGGTAGTTTGAGTCAGTCACTCGTGTACCGCCCTCACTTTGCCTATTACCTCGTAATGATCCATATTCACTCAAATTGTGACATCCAGTAATCAGATGCATTTCTCTGTTGGAACCATTCGCGATACTATCTTTCTGATGTTCATGCATTTCCTTCCACCAATCCGTAAATCAGGTGTATATCTTCCAATTCGGTGTTCGCAAAACATTCTATACTGCCCTGCGGGCTATGACAGAAATGAATGGGATAATGCAAGTCTGTTTCCATCGATGATTTTGTGAACAGGGACGTCTTAAGGCATGAGGTCTGGTTTGGTGGGGCCTTGTTCCGCTCTCGACTCTGTATTAATAAGGTTCTGATATGGATAATTTTAATGGTCAAATATTATTCCTTCAAAATGCATTTCAGATGGCAAAAGTGTAAGACTGTATTTTTTGTGATGACCGTCGCCCATGTTTAGGCCTAGGCCTAATTCCATAAAAAATCATTCAATTCATTGAGTCGAAATGTGACCATCGTTCAAGCAGGTTTGTTCCCTGGGTTTTAAGATTGTGAGTTGTGTACATTTATTTGCTTCAAATGATCGATTGAATGATTATCTGACAGGAAATGTTTTATACTGTCTGTATCTGTGCAAACGTAGGTAGGACTTACTTTCACTCAGGGGCACAGGGCCTCAAAAAATCTTCAGATTTATCTGAGCCCAGGGCTTCAAAGAGTCTAAGACCTCCCTTCTTGTGAACAACGTCACCTAGCACCGATGGAAGACCTTTCCAACTATGGGTTGTAATGCAACTCTGAATCATTTTGATGTCCCCTACCTTCCCTCAAAGTTTGTTCCAATAACCCTGGGACACCCTATAGATAGATTACAGAGAATTCAGCAGGACTGACAACAAATGGTTGTGATCGTGTCTTAAATAATGAGACACCAAAAGGAAATATATGGATCTACTGACATATTTTTGCCAATATCTTGATAACAGTTCATATCTGACGGATAGTTACTTTAGAATCTTTGCTTTACTTACCTGTACTTTTCCAACGGTATTGCATATACTAAAATTGTAGTTAGAAACAAATATTTTACTTCCCTAGTTAAAACATAGTGCTACTAGTTTTATGTAATTAATGCTTAAAATAGTGTAATTAATACGTTAATATTATTTTCTGTGAAATTTAATTTATGCTAAAGTTAAAATATTCGCAAACAACACTGTCCTTACATTATAATGGCTTTTTAATTGAAATAGCGATATTTTTGCGATGCAGCCAAGATTGCATCATTTTTGGTAACCACACTGGTGGGTTGGTGATTATTTTTGGCGACTGGGCTGCCTTATGGATGCTTCTGAAAATTACTCGAGAAATCTATTAACATCACGAGCTATGACGTTTGCGGATCTTTCGAGAAGGATCCATGAGGCCTATAAATTGGAGTTGCTCGCTGAAATTGGGTCAGTATCACTTTGGCTGTTGAAGAGTTGCTACGATTGAGCGATTACTTGCGAATATATTATGTATTTGTATTTTTAGACTCTGATCTTTTGTATCTGAGCACTGTAGGAGGTATGGAAACCTTTTGGGGTTTATTTTCCGAATTTTGCTGCTATATCCTGTTTTTTCGGTATTGTTTACCTACAATTAATTTCATTACTCTTATGGAACCATTTTGCTCTTTGAGACTGATTGCATCAAATCCACGAACCCCAATCTACGAAACAATATTATATTTATGAATGGGGAGATTATAATTGAATACAACAATAAGAACGAAGAGTTCAAACGCTAGCTTTGTGACGTGGTCTAAGTTTAATTAATCTCTCCCCAGTAGTAACCCCTAATAATTTAATTGCTCATCTATGCTTCTTGACTAAAGTTTTTTTTTAAAGGTAACTTACTCATTACAATTACTTTCTATTCCATTACATTAGCATAAAATTTGCTAAAAAAACCAAGAATCATGGAAGATGTATGAAGAAAATAACATCATGTAGAATTAGATAATAAAAACAAAGAGATTTCGAAGAAAAAGTAAGAAAAATTTGTAAGTTAAAGTTAGGATTTTTTCGATGATTTAAATCTGAATGTGAATCTAAATTTAAATTTTCTTGGGTTCAACCTAAAACAAGTTTCTCCACCCATCCCCCCCCCAAAATTAAATTCTCTTTACATTGATGAAAAACATCTCTAGAGCATTCCTAACTTTTAAAAAACATTTATTCAGCTAAAATTAAAGTTTATCAGAAAACCAAAAAAAAAAGTGTTTTTTGATTAACTTGTTTATGTCAAGTTTAATATTGAAAGCATAAACAGAAAAAAAGGGGTTTTTTTTTGGATACACAAAAACAATTTTGTTTATTCCACGTTATACAAACAAACTAATGGGGCTTCTTTCTTAAAGAAATGCTAATGGACTTCAAAGCACTTATAAAACATGTTCCGGCAGTTGGTGAACTTTATTATATTTCATTAACATATCTTTATAATTTATCACATACATATTTATTCCAGCTAATGTCTTTAAAAATTATAAATTCTTTCAGAACGGTATTTTATTATTATGTTTAAATTGCCTTTTTTATTTTTTAAATTCAGCGACTTTAAGTCAGAATTATTAAACTATAAAATCAACATGAAAAATTGATGTGCAGGCATTAAAAAATAAAAAAACACCGTGTGTCTGTTTCTTTATTATCCCTGCAATAAGTTTTTTTTAAAAAAAAGTAAACAGGATTAGCACAAAGGAATAAGTGGATTTAAAAAATTTAACATTTCAAAATGTTTAAACTTATTACAATAAATGATGCACGAAATTAAAGAGGAGCTAGCAAAAGTTTTCTTTTCAATTAAAAAATAACGATGTGCTGCATGACTTAAGTCTAATTTTTAATCAAGTTCGTTCCGCATATTTGAATTACCAAGCTGGCGATTGTTCCTAATAATCTGTAAAGGCGTTTTCTTTTAAGAAAAATTTTTGAAACGTTTTCAGGATATGTGATGCATAAACAGTGTTTTTGACATAATTCTATTATAAGAAATCCGGGTGTAAGGTTTGGGGAGATGGATGACCATATGAGGAAGGATAAATCAGTGCAACCACATGACTCGTCTTTCTGCGTGAAAGTTCATCATTTAAGAAGTCAAATACATGAATGGGGTTCTATCCTGTTGAAAAACACAATGTGCTGTCCTCAAAGATTTGTGGAAATAAACAATTTTGCAACGTGTCCAGGTAGTTACAACCTGCTAAACGTTTCTCAGCAAAGAAAAAAAGGCTCGTACATTTTTTTTAAATATTACCAAAAATATTTATTTTTGGTGAATTATTTTACAACAGCGTAATTTCATAGGTAATTTCTCTTGATCGATGGTGAAATACAAGAATTGATATGTTTTTCTTTAATTTCATGCATCACTTATTGTAAGATGTGTAATAGTTTCAAAAATATGTTTTTATAACCCTGTCATTCATTTACGCTAATCCAGCATGTACATTCTATTTGAAAGATCATGTGTTCTCTTTAAAGAAGAAGTATTACAGTGATTTTCATGCATTTCTATTTATTTCAATTAAAATTAAACTTAAATCTAGCTTCATATGAAACAACATTATTTAAATAATCAAGCCATTATTTAGATTTTACTACGAATAAGGAGTTCTGTAAATAAAAATTTAAATTAGAAATAACATATAAGAATGTTATTCGTCATGTTTTCTACCCTGAAAACTCAATTTGTATTTCTGTAGCTAAAAGCATAGGAAGATAATTTATTTATATTTTATTGATGAAATAAATATTCGCTTCACTCCCTAAAAATAATAAATTAATTTAAATTTAATTTAAGTCTTTTTTTAATAATAACATAATAGCAAAATATATTTATCTTTCAATTTATACAAAAGTCTTGAACCATTTCAAAATGAAATTATATGAAATTCGTTTAGCAAAAGTTTGACCTGAGCAAAATTATTCTATGTAGCGGGAATTATTTTTTAAATTAAACACAAAGTAGCGTACCTTAAGAACGTAATATACATAATAAGCAATTTTTTTAACTTACGTTAAATATGTGATAATGTTTATTTAAAAACAAAACACGTTGCTTATAAATATTTTTTTTAACATTTCATGTATTATTTCTCAAACCCTTGTCCTTTTTTATTAAAAGAATATTAAATAATTTAATATTCATTCTTTTCCAGCTTATTTGTAACAAGTTCTGTATTTATCTAAATTTATTAAGGAAAGTTCAAAATATTTCCTATGAATATTTCAAATAGTTTTAATACCGCATATATCAGTGCTTACGATACTCATTGATTTACACATTGATATGCACTAACTTACATGCAAAAAAAAGTATATTTAAAACAAAATCATTACAAATATAAACTTGTTTACTTTGGATCAATTGCAGTATTAATTAAATGCTGCCAATACTTGTCTATATCGTTCCAGACATACCTCAAGTATCCCTCCGACTTATCAAAGAAGAAGCCGGTCGTGAACCCAAAGAGGACGATTATGTGCGCCTGGTGTGTGAAATCCGCGCCAATCCACCCGTATTGAAAGTTGGTTGGCTCTTCAATGATCTTCCTCTTTCTCACAACCAATCAAGTACGGACATGATTAGCGGGAACACGCTGGTTTTCAAGCGCCTCACCAGGAGGAATCGAGGGAACTACAAATGCTACGCTATCAACGACGAAGGTCGGGGACTCAGTCAAGAGCTTGTTTTGAACATCAGCCGTAAGTAATCTTAATTTTTCTCATTTAGGGGCAAACCTATTGGGAGGAATAAAAAATGTCTACATAATTAGCTGAAGTGTGATGTATTGATCACAGTGTCTAAATAATTAATAAACTTTTAGTAAAAGATGGTGAAATTATTTAAAAAACCATAACAATAAAAGAGCTGATTCAAGATATTAAAATATTTGCGATTAACCCTCTCAATACGTAGTGCTACGTTTGCTAAGTGTACTTTGCCCATGGAAATCGCGGAATGCGCCGCGGAAGGGTTAAGCAGCATTGATGATGAAATTTATATAAATATCACTCCTAAAGAGCTAGTGTGCGTACAAAGTTTAGTTTTAAAGTAAGCCTTAGTAGAATGTTAAATTGTTGAATGCTTAGTAGAATGTCCCTGCATGATAGACACATGATAGTAGGGTGAAAAATAATTGCTTACAAGAAAATGATAGTAACATTTTTAACCCTCTCACTGCGCATCGTATTCAACGTATTTGTTGTAAAATCTTCGCAACGCGCGATTTCCGCGGGTATGCATTTTCCCCAACTATTTAGTTGTGCAACCCGCCTCTTCCTGTTTATATTTTCATTTATTTTCTATGTTCGTTCTATTTTATTATCTAATTCTATATTTTAAAATAAAAACTCTTTTACCAATTTTTTTGCATATTTTAATTCTAAAATGTAGATTTTAAATACGTAATAAAACAATACGCAACTTCTGAGCATTCTTTGATAAAATAACTGCGAAGCGAGAAGGCTAAAGGTTATTCTAAGACTTAAAAGTAATCGTGTAAAATACGAGGGATGTTCCTAAAGTAAATAGAGACAATTTTTTAAAAAAAGGTACTTATATGAAAACTTCAATCTCAATAAGAACCCACATCCGCTGCTGGTTCAGCGTTGTTTGTAGCGTCAGTGTAAGGGAACTGACAGATGCATATGGCAGCTGACCGGTGTGACCCAGGTTATTTGAAAACAAAACATGATGACAGACAAACAGGAGCTGAAAGCGTGGTCGCCAATGCTGTTGTCCAGTATTAATAGACACGTGAGATTAGTGTGTTTGTCATCCATTAAAGCTGTGTATGGTAAGAATGTTATGTCCCATCAAATGGTTGGTCTGTGGTGTTACAGGTTAAGGGATCTAAGGACTCTTAAATTGCAAATTTTCAATTTTTTGAAAAAATATATATGTTAAAGCCTTATTATTTCTGAGCATTTTGATACCAAAATGTTGTTGATGCTGTAAAAAGTTCCGAAGTTATTGAGAAATAACTAGAGAAATTTAAACAAAATCCCTATCTCTTTCGTATCTCTCTTTAACTTCATTTTTCTCAAAACAACAAATTTTAGCTTGCGCGCAGAAATTCTCAGAAACTATTTATGAGATCGATTTGAAATTTCATACACGTGTTCAAAATATGGCTCTTCATAACTTATACTTCAATTTTCAAAAAACAATTTAATAATTTTTTTTTATTTGAATTTGAATTTATTTTTTTCTTAAAATTTTAAAATTTTTGTTGTAATTGTATATAAAAAATATATTTTTTTCTCAAAATTTCTTAAAAGTTTGTATAACTTTGAAAGTGAACATTGTTATACCAAGTAAAGTTAATTTCGTAAATTTTGATCAATTTTGTACTTCAGACTTTTGCGCGTTGTAAATACTAATTTTCAAATTTTTGAAAAATTGTCCAATTTTTATTTTCTTATAAATTTTAAAAAATTTTCTCAAATTCCCGGAAATTTGAGAACGAATGTAAATATATGTGATTATCATGTGATACAAATTTGAAATGATTGTTTTGCTTTATTGCTAAGTTACATTGGTTTCAAGAAGGATATTTTTTTCGAGTGCACAGATATATGTTAAGGGTCCTAAGACCCCTTAAGAGAAGGATGGCAGAATGTAGAAGGTAAAGATCAAAGTGAGCGTTCCTCCACATACCCGAATGAAAACAGAATTGCAATGCAGGGGCCAAGTTTTACCAGAGCAGTTTCTTCAAACTTATTGCCGTTTGCGACAAATACCTCAAGGTCAGAGGCGATTATGTTGAAAAATAATGCAAGGTACACAATTTATGATGCCATGAAGTATTTTTTTTTTTTTTTTGCAATAAAGTTTTCGTGTTAAAAACATTGACAGAAATTACTTTCGGAACGTCCCTCGTAATAGTGGTTATAAACGAAAAGCCACACTAAAACGAGAAATATTTCTGATTTGTACTTTGAAAAAAAACTGTTTCCATGTACGGATATTCAAAAATAGAAAGTGACAGTAACAATAAATGGATGCCACCATATTTATTACCACACTACTCTGACAAAATAAGATTGACTTTCAAACAGGCTTGATCAAGACACTACTTGAAAAAAAATGGCAAGATTGTGGTGGTGCAGTCAGACTATACAGAATATTAATTTACTTTCTAGCGACGAATCGATATATTAAGTCTCCATGGTCATCAAGTTATCAATGTTTCGTGGGACAAGCAAGACAACTTTACGAGAAATTGCTTAATTCATAGAAATTTATTAATTTTGTCATGAGTTGGGAATGCATAAGTTTTGAGGAATAGGGAAAGCTGTGTATTTTGACAATTACGAGTAAGCTCCGAAGTGCATACGCGTGCGCGAAGACATTAGAGCATTTTACTATTCCTTCACTGGAAGACCTATGTGAGGATCATTGTATCTTGAAAAAGACTCTGAATCTTGTCACAATTCGAAGATAGTTTCTGACTGACTTAGTTTCTGACTGGCTAAGGAACAATAAAATCAAATTGCTTGTTTGATCGACCATATGGAGAATACGTAGAGGTTTAAACCCTATAAAGAATAGGGTTCAGAGAAGATATACCTTCAGGATTTGGCTTCACAGAACAAAGTAATTTCGAGGAAAACGAGAAATCAATTTGGGCAACAATGGACAAAGATAACTGCAAACATTTTAGTTCATAACATACTAGATCGTGTACGTGGTGTTAGGCTAGGTGAAATGCCTTTAAATATGAAAAATTCAGTTTTGTTCATTCAAATGAATTATATTATTTTTTGAACATTATTCTAATGTTCTAAAATACTACTGCAACATTTTTTTTTTTAGTTTTAGAGAAATTTTACTTTAAAAGACTTTGCCATATGACACAAATTTGTTGAATGATATGTTCTTTTTACAAAATATATAGAATGCAAATGTTAATATTTATCGATCATTCTTTTCTACCGAGTTAAATGCAAATTTCAAACCACTCCATGCTTTTTTTTTCATGATTTAGGTATTTTGAATTGTAGTTCCGCAAATTTTTATAACTTGAAGTGTATTTTAAGTGTAAGTAAATTTAAGTGAACGAGTAAAATTCGCATTACAAATAATTAGAATAGATGAAAACATTAAAAAAATTTTTACTTATTTTTCCTGCTTTGAATTTAGTTCGAAGAAATTACGTTGCAACCTTTCAGTGTAATTCCTTTGAAATTTAAAGGTACAGTAGTATCCCAAAAACTCGGCCTAATGTGGACCGAGGAGTGACCGAGTTTCGAAAATTCCGAGTTTTCGAGAATGGGTTTAAAAAAGAATAAGTACGTGTGTTTCCTCAGAAAACATTGTTCTGCATTTGTATGCATTGTTTGCTTGAAAATAAAGCAGAAAATAAGCCAGCCAAGTATTCTTTTAGAAAAGAAAAATACTTACTTTATGAAAACATAGAGCATGAAAAAAAATTAATGAATACATATTATCTAACAATTTACCTGATCGGAAGAATTTACACCTCAGAAACTTAACGAGGGCATAAAACTGTAAATAATGAAAATTAAATAGATGAATTTGCAAAAACTGTCTTCTTTTTAAAGAAAATGAGTAATGCCATATTGTATTCTGTACTCCTCTGTGTTTTGCTGCATCATGACGAAGATATCGAAGGAACAATAAGTCCTTACCCGACGCAGCTTGTTGTTCAAAATACTGAGGGGCTATTTCGACAGTCCTTAGTCCTTTGCTACGTGATATTTTCGAAGCATGTACAGTATTTTCAACGTTGACATCAGCATTTTCCAGTGTCTTTTCATGGCACTGTGACAGCAGCAATAATTTTGCATCGGACACCCTATAAGTGTATATCCTAATTATTCGGACCGCCGAGTTAACGAGTTCCTCGTTTTCGGGACTCAGCTGCATATTATTTTATTTCTACAGTCGACTCTCGATAATTCGAAGTTGGGGGACCAATGAAAAACTTCGAATTATCAAGAGGGTAGAAAAAACTCCCAAAATACTCGAAGAGTTTTTTAAACTATGCAACATTGAAATTTGAAGCTATGTTATAAAACAACAATTGTACGTATGTATAAAATTATTTTAAAGTAGTTTTTAAAAAGTACATGCATATATTATAAAATATAAATATTATACAGGAGTTAAAAGTCCTATATTAAAAGCATACATTCATACACAATCCTATGCATCTTTTCTTCACACTAGTGGACCATTCTTTCTGAACACATGTGTAGCAAGGCCACGTGTTAAACAAAATATATAGACATCTGACAACAGGTGTGGTTGGTCTATTGTCCACTTGAAGAAGGAAAGCAATAAAAGTGTCTTTTCGTCTGATGAATTGAAAAACACTAAGAAGGGGTAACAAACAGATGGTGATTAAAGTAGCTACTTTACAGGGGAGACACGCAGAGACAATACAACGCAAAACTTGTAAGCTCCAACCTGTTTGCTACAGGGCTGTGCATGATAGTGAGTGTTCAAATTGTCGAGAGTTTTATAAGACAACTTCTTCGAATTATAGCGTGTTGTAGTCTGGCCAGCCACAGATTTTATTTCGAATTATTGTTCGAAATATCAAGATTTTTTCTAGGGACTTAGCATATACTTCGAATTATCGAGAGGTTCGTATTATCGAAGGTTTGAATTTACGAGAGTCGACTGTATTACCACTCAGGTGTCTTCCTCGTCACTTGACCATGGTTCAAAATTTTGAGGTCTGTGGCCAAAAGCCCTCGTGTAGCTCAACAGTGCGACGTTAATATTCACCCATTAACTCACTCAATATGATTATTCTAATATTTTCGATTTCAGTTGAACCGAGAGAGCCAAAAGTTGGTTCAAACTTTTAAAAAAATCATAAAAAAGGAAGAACAAATAATGAAGAAGTACGAATTTTAAGAAAGAGATCACAAGAAATTCGGGATTTTTTTAGTGGCAAAAACATTTAGTTAAAAATATCACCGATTGAGGTAGCTCACAATCCGAAACACAATGTACAGGACCCCAGTACACTTCATACATTTATTCTTGTAATAACAATTGCTCAACATACATCCAGAGCACTGCCCGACACAACTAAGATGACCATACTATCTTAGAACCTTGACCAATCACTCTGTCCTCACCATAGTTAGGCATTAGGAATCGTTTTACTGGATTGACAAAGTTTTATTTAATGAGGGCACGACTAAAAATATTTTTGTTGCTAAAAAAAATTCCGACTTTCTGGTGAGCCTTTGTTTTAGTTGATGTTTAAAAAACTTAGATTAGGAATTTCCAAAACTTAAAAGTAAAACTAAAATTTCTGTTATCTTATTTTAGCTGCTGAAAAAACAAAAATCTAAAGGACGATGCTTCCATTCTTTGAAAACAAGTAAAATATAAATTAAACCCTTTTTAATTTATCTTGCTATAAAGAATGAAAATCATTTTCAATATTAAAAAATCCACCAGAAAAAAAATGTTCAATAACATTCGGAAAAAAATTCAATAAATAAAAACGAAGATTTTTTATTTTTTTTATTTTTTAGCAAATGAATTTGTAAGAAAAAAGAAAAATTATATTACATACGTTTAGAAATTTAATGGCTGTATGTTTTTCGTTATTGTGATTGTAAACTATAAAAAAATAAATACATGAAAACTAATATGAAAATATCAATCCAATTTATGTACAGCATTCTAAAAAAATCCTTCTAAGCAATTATAATAAAAAAGAGAAAAAAATAATTTCGCAAAAAAAGTTTGATTTTTTTTTCTTGAAAAAAAAAAAAAAAAAGAATTTTTTTTCCCCCTGTAAAAATCTTTTTAGAATTTTCATTTCAGATTAATTTTATGAGGTAAGGGAGAAAAAAGATGTTTTCGTAGAAACTTTTATAAAGAAAATTATTTGTTTATTTCGTATTCAAAATTTGAAAGATTTTCAGAATTCATTTATTAAATGAGAGTCAATGAGAGTTTTATTAACGCCACGATCTAAGGCAATACGAAAGCTACTGGAAATGAACCTCAGTCACGTGACGAGGATGACACATCTGCTGACTCCACCATCTCCTAACTACCACACCCCGCCAACGGGAGGCTATTGAGCCACAACATATTTAGCATGCTTCAGTCCTCTCAGTAGCACCAGGATTCATTTATTTAGAATTTAAAGCATAGAAAGAAATCACAAGCACTTTGAATACTTAAATAGTAATATTAACCTTCGATAGAAAAGTAAAGAAAACTAACTATTATTTATGTATGAATATTGTATGTTTTATTATTCTAGATGAAATTCTGAAGTATTAACATTAATTTAGCATAATGAAAGTAACAATATAATTAATTTAAGTTATGAACTGTACGTTCATAGGGAGGGGAGGATGGCCAAATATTATATTTCCTTAGTTATTATATTCCATGTTCAGAAACGATTATAATTCCACTGTATCTTTCATTCTCAATTCAATAATTCATCTTTTGGCATTTTGTTTATTTTGTAGACAACACGGAAGACAAGTACACAGCACAAAGAACATTACATGACTCCGACTCTACAAGCCAAACGAGTATACATCTCTTGGATGACTCGCAGCGCCATCTGTACATTTATATTTAATTTACAACACTAACAGATAAAAGGGGAGTCTAAAAAAAGATTTTAGAATATATTTACCAATCTTCATTACATGACCTACAGTTAAAAAAAGTTTTCCATATGCAGTCAGACCTCCATTTAAAGAAGTCCCTGAATCCTAAAAAAAGTTCGTTATGTGGAAAATTCGTTAAAGATTCATCTTTACATATACTTTATAACCCACATAAAACAAACTTTAAATTCATAAACATTATAGATTATTAAAAAAAGTAATTATCACACAAACACAAACACCTCATTTTGCAAATTAAAATATATTTATTTTATATAGCGTATCCATCAAAAACAAATTAGCAAGCAAAACAAGAAACCAAAAATTGCCCATAACTACACTGTATTTTCAACATTAAATAAGCAGTTTTATGTAAAATTAATGAATTTTAACGGCATTTTCTTATTTTGATCCACAAATAGTTTTAAACATAAATTTTTTAAAACCATTTTTATTACCAATTTTTATATTAAATTACTAGTATAAAGTCTGCTGATTTTGAGTTTTTTCTTCACACTGTAACTCGCGTCGAATTGTTTCAAAAGATTTTATCATTCATCATACGAAGGTCCTGAAATATTTTAATAGCAAAGAGAAAAAAACATCGAGTCATAAGATAAAAAGTTTGTTAGACAGAAAATCACTTCACTCTTTGGAGATAACTTTACGAAGAAAAACATAAATATTCTTGGTTAGAGGAAAAAGTTCGCTAAATAGAGGAAGTCGTAAAATAGAGGTTCGTAAAATGGACGTCCGACTGTGTTTAGATAAATGTATTAATAGATAAATGTTATAATAATAATATGTAAAAATTATAATAATAATATAATAATAATAATTTTTAAAAAATGAACACTTTAAAAAAACTGCATAAAAAGTAGCATTTCGTAAAAAAAAAATTTTTTAAAAATAAATGTTCATAAATTTTTCCTTTTTTTGATGTAAAATGATAGAATTTGTGTACATTTTATACATTAAATCTCACACATGTTTCGAAACTTTAATCTAGAAACTATATGCTTCGCGTAAAATATCTAGTCTATTTTCTTATCCATTTGATAAAATGAAAAAATATATTTTATTGTCATGGAATATATAATAATGAGAGTCAATTTTAGGGCATAGTGCCGTGTCACTCAAACTGAGGGGTGCATCCCATAGAGGGTTGCAATAACTCTACTTCGGGGAGCGAGCATATGGAAAAGTCGAGCATAAGACTGTTTAAAAAATTATTAATTTACTGAAAAGAAACAAACAATACATTCTGACACACTTACACTGATAAAATATACGAATAATCCGGCGTATAACGCGCAATAAATAACAAAAAATAAGATCGAAATTTAGAGGTGCACATTATACGCCGGGTATAAAAATAATTGCTTTAACAGTAAGAAAATGAGATTAGCATAAAAAAATGCATAACTTATGGACTTAAAGAGTGTTAGTTCTGTAAGTACACTGTTTTCAAAAGCCTGGAGTAAAGCTTCCAATAAATGACTTCAAAACTTTAGAACATTGCATACATACATTTCAGGTTTTTTCGTAAAAAAGGGGGTGCACGTTATATGACGAATATATTTAAAATTTAAAAATTGCAGCTTAAAAGTATAGGTGTGTTTAATACGCCGGCGCGCGCTATGCACCGGATTTTACAATATTTAAACAAGTAAATGTATCAATACTGCACAAAATGTATTTAATAATTATCAATACTAAGTTAAGAAATAGTTTAATAATTACTAGTGACTTTCATGTGCTTGACATATACAAAACTATATACAAAATGTAATACTTACATTGATAATTTGTGCGGTTTATAATTAAAGTCGTATTGTAACTTTATCGTCAGAGTACATTATTATTGCATTCAATAAATTGTTATTATACGGAGGGCAGAGGCGGATTAAGGTAGTTGGAGGCCCTTGGTGGTAAAAGTTTGAGGCCCATGGGCTTAAGAGTCGAAAAACCAAAATGGTGAAAATAATCGCTTACTTTAAATTCTCAAAATAAAATGTATTGCAAAAAAAAAACTCATCGGCTAAAGAAAAATCTTAACTGAAGAAAAAAAAATTAATAGCCTTACTTAAGAGCTTGCTATACAGTTTGATTTCCTTTGGAAAATTCATCATTTATTTTCACCATATCTTTTTTCTCCAAAATATTTTATTCTGTATATAATATGGCCATGTTGTTCACTTTCTCTTTTCTCCCATAGTACTTCTTAAATCATTTTTAACACGTTTTGAAACTAAAAAAGATCATTCACCTGATGCATTCGATATCGGTATTGTTAAAAATATCTTCAAAAGTTTTTCTACATTAGGATTTCTTTTACATCTCGATAAATTTCTAGCGGGGTTTTCATTGTATCTTTGTTTTCCTTTAATTTCTTGTTCCAAGGTGGCGTGGTTGGTTTGTCACTGACCTTTGCACTCATCAAGCTTGGGGCCCCTACCAGCGTGGGGCCCCTGGCGGCCGCCAGGTCCGACACCCACTTAATCCGCCACTGACGGAGGGAGCGTGATGAAAATTATGATTATTGAAAATTGGGTCGCAAGCTTTGAAAGTTTGAGAAGCGTTGTCGTAGAGGGATCCTTGTTCAGAAAGCCAACTGTGAAATGATATAAACAGAAGCACAAAAATACATCATTAATGGTTGGAGGTTTTAATAGTATACATCATTATTTGGAGAATGCAGATATCTCGCTTGTATAAGATTATAAATGCTAATATAAAAGTTTACTTGTGCTAGTCGTACTTGGTGGTAGTGATATAGTTCTCCCCAGAAAAGTAAAATGAAATATATATAGATGAGATGATTTTAATAAAGTCCACATTCTCATTGCAGGTGGAACAAACTGGTATCAATATTAATGGCTCGAAGATCAATAAATTAGGTGTTTTAATAGAATAATTAATCAAAAATGAGTCTCCTGATGAATAATGAGTGTCTCAAACACTCGATGATCAAATAATTTATGTCCATCAAGTAATAGATGGTTTGGGAATTAGAAAAACGTTATAAAAATTGATAAAAATAACATTATGGAGAAAACGAATTATTAAAAATAATTACTAAAAATGATGGCAAAATGATTATACAATTAGATTTCTCTAATGTCACAAGTACTCTAAAATTGAAACTACTAATTAAAATCAGAGTTTTGAAGGATGATTAAAACTAGTTAAAAAAATAAATCTTAATTTGTCGAATCATTACACAGTGTCAAGAAGTGGATTTTCTCTGGTATTAGTGATCCAGTTCGAGTGTAGATTTAATACCAAATTTATTGAATGTTTTTCCTGCGTAGTTGTGGAAAGTTCTGTTTCAGAAACTAATTAATTAGGCTAATTAATAAAACTGTTGATACCATATAGTCTACTTACCTTTTAATGATTAATATTGATGATACTTTTACTTAACTGCCACGAGAGTCGAAGTCGTAAAAATTATTAAATGCAAATGTATGTAAATTTTCTTCTCTTTAAATATATAGGAGGAAAACCACAGAATATTAATATTTAACACTGAAATGTCATACTTGATAGTAAATACTTAGCAAATGTATTACAGAGACATTTGATAGACTTGTTATATTTATGAGATTTTCAATGTACTCGCATAATGATTGTTGTTCTGTAATTTAGTAATTTAAATTAAAATCAAGAAACAAAAAGGAAATTGAACAATATTTATATTTCTGCAAAATTCAATTTATTAATTTTTTTGCTAAACACAAAAACATTTTTTTTTATAAAAAAAAAAAGAGATTGGTTTTATATAGCCAAGGTTAGCATTATGTTTTGAAAAGAAAAAAAATCTAATTATATTTATAATTAGTCACTCAGATACAAAACTGAAAACTATATTCCATAAAATAGATTTTAAGAAGAAAACGATTGAAATAATTGGAAAAAAATAAAATATTGAACACTACGGAATATTATCAAAGCGATCTTTCAGGGCTAGGTGCGATATATTTGCTTATAAATTTAATATTTACTTAAACTAGTACTTTCTCAAACTTTCAATGTTCGCGACCCAATTATCAATCTTAATTTTCATCGCACAATAACAATGTATAGAATGTAATAATAATGTACTGTGACTAGGGTTTCTTTCCCGGGATCCCGGGTTCCCGGGTTCCCGAGAAATCATAAGATTTTTGTACTTTTTATATTCCTGGGAATTAGACTTCATTCCCGGGATTTCCCGGGAATCACACGGGACTTGAATTATCTATGAGGTAGTTATTTTTGACTTAACCTTACATTTCAATCTCGGATATCGTTAACTGAACCTACTGTGGCAATTAACGATCATTCACCCCGAACTTTTGGACGAAGGAATGTTCATTACCCCAACTGTGGGGTAAGAGAGTAATATGAGAACTTTGGGGGTGAGAATTTTTCCACATCTAGCCGTGGGTGTACGAGCTTGGTTAACAAGAAATATTGTGTTTTTAAAGCAATCGCATTTCTTTGCCAACCAGCACTATGTGATCGAAGTTCCAAGATCTAGATTTATGTGGATAATGTAAGTACTAATACTTAAAACTATTATTTATTATTATTTTTTTTTAAATTTTTAGGATACTTGTCTTTATTATGAGCTGTTTAATTGAATCAGCAATTTGAAGAAGGGAATGAACCCACAAACTGTTTGGGGGAGAATATTTTTATAAGAAATTGCACAATTTTTCTTATTTATTATTTTTCTAAACTTAACTTTCGTGAGATTCTTATTTTAATATTTATTTATATTTATGTAACATAATACAGCAATTCCATAAACAAGAAATCGGTTATACAAATAAAATATCTTAAATACAGTAATTAATATTTTTAACGTACGTAATCGGCACTTCAGCAGCAAATGAGTATATATTAATATTTATCTCTTAGTGGCAACATTAGAGAAATAATTGATTTAGTTTTGACTGGTTGATTTTCAAACACATGTGAGTCAGTAAAGGAACATTAATTTTAGTAATTATTTTTCAAATGTGAATTTTTTCCCCGAGATTTTTAATTTACAAAATCTTTAACTGTAACATTTTTTCCATGCCTGAGTGGTAAAAGTATAAATTGCTTATGCTTTCTGAAATCCTATTTCAAAATCGAATAATCAATATTTTATATTTTTTTGTACTTTCTCGCTAATTATATGAAAAAGAATTAATTTTGTAATTTATATGCATCCTTATTTTATATAATGATTATTGATTTTATTTAAAAATAACGTTTTCTAATTTTTTAAAATTTTGATGTATTTCCGGGAATCCCGGGAATGACAATTACATTCCTGGGATTTCCCGGACATTCCCGGGAATGGAAAAACCCGGGAAATCAGAAACCCTAACTGTGACGTAAGGTAATTGTACAATTACCTAATTATTACGACTCTAATTGTAAATCGCACTAATTATAAACTCTAATTATTTCGATATGCTCGCACCCCCATGTAGTTTTGTCACGCTTCTCTAGGGGGAGGGGGAGCCCCACAGTTTGAGAAACGCCGTCTTAAACACTTCTATTTGCAATATGTTATGCATTCGATGTTTTTATGCTATGAGTTAGAGCAAAACAGTTGTTCAGGAGCGATGACAATTTATAGTAGACAAACAATCCTTGAAATAGAGGATACAGCACTTAAATTTGCTTAATAAATCCCAGAAGGTCTTCACACCTTCTACAAAACAAACCTTCTACAACCTTCTTACCAAACACAACTATCACAAGCGAAAGATACAAATATGAAAGAATTAAGATTATTCACAAGCACGCGCTCGATCGTGTCAACTAACTGCTGGTCGACTCTTCAACCGTCAAAGCAATTCTGACTCAACTTCAGCGAGTGATTCCTCTTCACTGGGACGGATCCTTCGAGATGGATCTGCTTACGTCATAGATAGTGATATTAATAGATTTAACCAGTAATTTCTAGAAGCAACCGTATTGTCACCAAAATGGTCTCCGAAAACGATACCGACTTGGCTATATCGCCAACATTGCGCCAAGTTTCCATTGAATCGTCATTATAATATAAGGAATGGCGTTGCTTGCGAATACAGCAATTTTAGCATAAAATTAATGCAAAAGAAATTAATATTAATGTAATGCACACCCAGATATAAATTATTTACTTTAAATTCGACATGTGGAAACGTGGTTTTATAGGTTTCAATGTTGAAACATCTACGCCTTTTAACTGCATCAAGCCCATTGATTCCTTTAATAATGTAGAATTCCGGGAGGAATTATTGATCAGTACTCCCAAGTATAGCAGCCATTTGGAATTACTCAGACAACTGGCACTTGAAGTCATAAATGGCATACCCGATCAAGCCTTGATTATTTATACAAATGATAGTTGTTCGGATACGGGTAGAGCAGAGAGTGGTATATTTAGTAACACTCCCGGGAGTGATGCTAAAACCAGCATCAGGAATTCTGATCTTTAGTTCCGTCTTTAGATAGGAACTCCTCGGTATCAGTGGTGCTCTCGATCATGCTCTCAACTCTAATGAGGACACTATCTGGATACTGACAGACAGCAGAAGCTCCATCCAATATCTGAAGAACTGGTCAAAAATCATGGACAGCTTTGGTCTAGATATTATATCCAAATTGGTTCGGCTTAATCAGAGGAAACAAGTGTGTCTTCAGTGTAGAGGCAGTTGATGAGCTGGCTGGAAGGGGTTGTGATCTCCCTAACCCCAGTTCCTCTGTCTTGAGCCACTCTGAAATTCATTCCCTCCACAAAGCTAAAATGAATCTGACTTGGCGAACACCTCCTGCTCACCACTGGTACGCAGCTAAGGGTCCTGGTTTATCGTTACAGTGC
Source organism: Trichonephila clavata (assembly GCA_019973975.1). Classification (NCBI taxonomy): domain Eukaryota; kingdom Metazoa; phylum Arthropoda; class Arachnida; order Araneae; family Nephilidae; genus Trichonephila; species Trichonephila clavata. The sequence goes on along the minus strand of BMAO01003086.1, from coordinate 57,261 downwards.
AGGAGATCCAGAGCTCTTCAAACAGCCTTGGCGCGCTTTAGAAGTGGTCACCTGCGTGGTATGATCTTTAAGACAGGGGTAAAGTCTTTCTTTTCCTGTCCCTGCTCTCTCCCTGCTTCTCCTTCTCATTCCTGGGACAGCTGTTTGGAGATCAAGACCTGCTTGGGGACGTTCTTATGCGGAAAGATCAAATGGACTTGGTGTAGGCTTTCCTGCTCCAAGGGGATTTGAAACAACAACACTCTAACTTCGTAACAATAATAAAAAAGTATTTAATATTATATTGAGACCTTTAAATTATACATTCTGACTTATTATTTTTACTTAAAGAAATCATAGAATAATTTTAAGTGTTACAGGCAATTGATAAATGCGTTATAATGCTCATCTGTCATTTAACTAAGGTGATTAACTCAACTTGTATAATTAGCTTAAGGTATGACGATGTTTAATACCCTTGATAAAATACATATGAATCGCATCAATGTTTCAATAATCGTTAAAATCGTAATACCTTTGAATAATTCGTTCCTTTAAAGTAGCAATTTAATTTCATAAGGCACCACAGATATTTGAAAGGAAGCATTCAATTAAAATCCTGAACATGTTTTTTATTCTTTTTAATAATAAGAAATAATTGTTTATAATTATATTTATTCATTTAACAATAAAAATATTAAATATACTGTTGATGAAAGTAAAATACCCACTGCAATTTGAATTGAATTCAATAAATAATTAAACATCAAAAAACTATTTTAAAAGTGCTTAAAATTTATTTCTACAACATATTAGTATAGTTATTTTAGTTATCTTTACTTTTTATGCGATTTTTTACATTACTTTCAGAAAACTTTACTTCCTTACTTACACATATGATTTACATTATATGATTATTTGTAGATGAGTTTCAAAAGAAAATATTTATGGTCTTACAGAAGCATATGTGTTTTGCATTTGCACGATAAATTTTGCAGAATATGTGGAATTCTTATAGGGGTATCAATTCCATAGGGGTATCAAAATGTCTTTATATGTGAGCGTTATTTCTTAAATTTTTTTAATACAGCTAATAAATCATGATTTACTTAGCTCATAATCATTTACTTATATCACTTTGCACATTAGTTTAAATAAAAGAGACAACTCTGAGTATTTTTTATTTGTCAGGACCTGCTTTACAAAATTCATAGAAGATTGCAAAAACAAGATTAATAAAAAAAAACCCTACTTTTTCTAATTTAAAACAATTACTTCGTATTTATATCTTATACTTTAATTTTGTTTTCAAAATAACAACTGAGCCTCTGAAGAGGCCATTTTCTATGTAATATTCTGATGAATCATATTGAATAAATTAAGAATTTTTTGTAAATATTTCTAAAATAGCATTTATTTATGCATAGCAGACAGTTATAATTATTTGTGATTAAAATATTTCAAAGAAATCGCAGCATTCTGATTGTGTAACGTGATTTATGTAGTTTAAGCTGTTTTTAGAAAGAGTCATTTGAGAAATTTTTAATGTATCATTCCAAAACATTTTTTTCTTAAAACTTAACCTTAGCAGTACTTATGTTGTACCGCAATTTTTCTTGTTCACTCCAGCTTCCCTACAACTGCATTATTAAGCAATTCAGGTATAATTAATTCGCCTTTTTTTTCTCTGGAGAATTCTTCACGGCCCCTTTTTACGATTGTTCGATCATTGTCCATAATTGATTACATATATTTTTCGTCTCTCCCCATTGTAAGGTAAGACCTTAATAACACTACATAGGGCGAAATTGGGCATACTGGACTTTTTAGGGGGGGAAGAAATTTTTCTTCATACACAAAAGCATAGTGCTGCCGAAGTTTGCTCAATTTTTGCCAATTCTAAAAGGTTAAATATATCCAACTGATTAAAAGCATTCATTTCTTCATTTCAGATGCCCCCGTATGCAAAGAGAACCAACAAATCACCTACGCCGTATCCTTGAACGAAAGCGTGACGGTCCGATGTGAAGTGGAGGCGGAACCTACAGACGTCACTTTTAAATGGGAATTCAGCAATACAGTACATAAGCATTATAACTTGCAGCACACGGGCAAGGGAGTGGTCAGCATAGCCACTTACATGCCGGTCACTCCAGCGGATTACGGGACACTATTTTGCTGGGCCAATAACACCATCGGACACCAACAATCATCCTGTTTTTTCACCGTCATTGCACCTGGTAAGATTGTATTTTACTTCAGATTGATCGCGAAAACTTTTACAGGCAAAGTCTATGTGTTTCTGTAGTTATTGTAAATCATGCTGTGATATCCCTTATATATCAATGCTTGTCCAACGTTCGTTTGAAATGTGCTTCTTGGCTCAAGTGTAGTATAGAGGGGGATTTGGCGATTTTTATATAGATATTATGGTGAGATAATGAATTTATTCTGGCTTCCGGTCACCTATCGCTAAGTGAAGTAAATTAGTGATTGATTTTGGTCACAAAAAAACATTGACATCGCTAAGCCCCCCCCCCTCCCACCTATACTACACTTTAACCGTGCTTCTTTATTACGATCCAATGTGTAGACTGTTTTCTTCCTTAAAAATGCCAAATCTCTTAGTGGAAGTCATTAAGAAGTTTTTTAAATGATTAGACAGTTTGGGGGACTTTGAAATCTTATATCATTTTTGGTTCAAAGATTTTTTTAAAAAAATTAATTAGATATGTTTGTTTAGCAATGATGAAAAATTAATGGCAATGTATTATTGCGAATGAAACAATGTACCATTTTTTTACTCTGCAATGAAGGCAATGTAACTTTGTCTCAAAGACTGAAAATATAAACAACTTTTAAATAGATATAAATCTTAGAAATTAAAATGAAATAATTCGAATCTATTACTTGTTATTTATAAAGGAATAAGGTTTAGAAAAAGTTTAAAATCTTTAAAATATAAACATAATTTTAAGAAACTATAAGCATATGGAAATAAGAAACATTTCTGTAATAAATATAAAGTATTTTTTACGTTGCGCATGTGCTATTTTCTAAAATATTAGCCTCTGATTTATAAAATTTAATAGAATTTTAGAATGTGCCACACTCTTTAAACCCTGCCTAATTTTATAATTATATATCGTATGTATTTCAAAATATTCGAGAAATTTTGAAATTTTTTTGAAAAAAAAATTTCAAATGTAAAATGTTAATTTTTTTAAAAAAATATAATTTCTTATTCTATTTATATAAAAATACCTACAGTGTAATAAGGTTACATTTAACTTTATAAATGAACTTATTGCTGGCAACTCGAGCTACTATTTTAGAAAATAGCATGTGCAATGTAAAAATTACTTAATACTTATTATAGAAATGATTATTATTTTCATGTAATTATAATTTTGAAAATTATGATTATATTTTAAATAAATTACGCTTTTTTGAATCATCATTTTTTTTATAAATAATGTGTATGCGATTCGAATTATTTACTTTTAATTTCTACGAAATATAACTATATTTGAAAATTGTTTATATTTTCAGCCCTCGAGACAAAGTTAACACCCCTGAGGACCCCTTATATTATAGAGAATATAAAGAGATTTCTTATATTAATGTAGTGTCGTAATATTACATTACACAAATATGACCTACATATATATATGTGTGTGTGTATGTATATACATATATACATACATACATATATATGTATGTATGTATATATATATATATGTGTATGTATGTATGTATATGTATGTTTGTATATATATGTATGTATGTATATATACATATATAATCAAAATTTCTCTACAAGAGAGAGATGAATTAACATGATTAATACTTAAAAGAATTGCAATTGCAAGATAACCAGACAACAGAATTTAAAAGGAGATATGAAAAAATTGAAATAACAGAGTAAAATATAAAAATATAAAAGAATGGATGCTACAGTATTATCAACATTGCTGACTTAGGACAGCTTGTATACAAAAAAATTCCTCTTAAAAAATTTCTCTGTATAAAAGTGGGGTTGAACATGTTTTTTGGCCAGCCAACCTTCCCCCTTTCTGTAAATAATACCGAGCAAAAACCAATTGGAAATAATGGATAGGAAATCTAAATCCATTATGAGAAAAAGGTAACTTACCTAAAAATTGCATACAGAAATGCAGAGCCCGCGCTAAATCTGAGTACAATAAACAAGTTATTGCCAGATTCTGGACCCAAATACAAATTCAAAGCAAAGCAATGGCTGAAAAATAGCACTTAGCAAAAGTATGAAAAGAATAGAAATAATAAAATAAGAATCGTAAACATACTACCATTATCTTAGAGACTCTAAGATAATATGATTTAAAAGTTATAATAAATTTAAAAATTAATTTTATCTTAAACTAGAAATCGGGGGTATTTAAAACTATCTAGGAAGAATAATAAATCTATAATATTAACCTGTTAAAACTATGGAAATTTAATCCTTACTATTTAGAATTTCTTTATTCAAATATCTATTAATAAAATTAATTGGGTATATTTGAATTAAACAGTATTTAGTAAAATGTTTATAGTTTTTATTTTTTCTGATTTATTTGAAACTAGAAATTTATTGCGTAGTGTGTAATTAATAACAATATTTCTGAATATAGAAACATGCACATTACTCTCCCAATGTGGTACTTTTATAATATTGAAATTAAAGTCTTCTCGTTTATCATAAATATTAGTAACTATTTTATTATATTTTAATTTAATTTCTATATCAAGAAAATTTGCTTCATAATTGTTACTATTTGTCTGTATTAAATTAAGATATTGTGGATAAAAATTAATATTAGGTTTAAAGTTGTCTTGCTTGCCAAAAATGATTATATCATCTATATAACGAAAAAAGTAATATTCTAAGTTGTCTGTGAAACTATTTTCAAAATATTCGTGGGCCTCGATCTGACTACGTCAGACAGGTGGCATTAGTAACAACAACAACACAACATTTTCAAAATAATGTAAATATAAATTAGCAAGACAGTTGCTAGCTGGTCCACCTTGTGGTAGACCCTTAATCTGTTGATAATAATTACCATTATGATAAATATAATTCTCTTTTAGAACTAATACATATATATATATATACATATATATATATATTGGTCTTTCTTATACCTCATTAAGAAAAAGAACTCCATCAATGCTTAAAGTGATCTTTGGACTAACTATTTATGCACTGAAAAAATGCAAAAACAATAAAAGCATTACTTTGAAAAAAAATTTACCTCTTCTTCTTTTAGTGCTGCTGAATTTTATACGAAATCAATTTCATAGATCATGAAAGTAAAAAAAAAATCTTCTAAGCGATTTTCTGCGTTTATAAAAAATTCTTAAGATTTCTCTATGATTTATAATGCTGTTCAATATATATATTTTAAGTTACTATTCTCAGTCTGAGTAAGAAACATAAAAATATGAACTGCCTCAGTTTTTCAGTCACTTCTCCAAAGTGATTTATATATCGTTTGCTTTTTTATTATTGGCTTATCAATTTTATCATTCTTCAAAAATATTAAAAAAAGACAATTTCCGAAGACTTTATAAAGATTTATTTCTTTTTAAAAACTCGCGTTCAAAAAATTTATTAAAACTTGATAGAAATATATATATATATATATATATATTATATATATATATATATACACGAAAGTTGGCATCTACTATATAACCATATATTTATGGTTAGATGACAACTATCAATTTCATACTTTCAGAGCAACGTTAGTTGTTAAAATCCAGAATTTTCTTTTCTACATTTATGATAAAGAAAAATTTTAAAATCCCTCTTAAATAATAAAAGACGGAGTTATTACTAATATATATATTCCCGCAAAATTTATTTCTATGCTTCTTATTACTTTGAGTTTGGAACTTTCAATCTATAATAATACAGTTTGTTGTTATATTTTTTAAAATAGAAATATATTTTTGAATTGTTAACCTTACTGAATATTTACGATATTAATTATATCGTTATTTAAAGGAAACTTGTATTTTTGCAAATTTGCCTTATTTTTTATGGTTATGGATTTATTAGTAATTTTTTTAGGCCTATTAAAACTAGAAAATCTTACATTTTTATTCATATTTTTTCCATTACTTAAAGTGGTCATATGATTCAAACAAATGATTGTTCAATACGTATGTAATACTTTTTTTAAAAAATTATTCTAAAATGCAATATGGAACGAAATATCTGAGATATAAATGATGCTCGATTTGCAAAATTAGTTTACCAAAACGCAACTTAAAATTCAAAATTATTTGTTTCTAAATGTACTTTTCAATTTTCCACTTGAAATATAAATCAAACAATAAAATGTATTAGAAATTTATTACAATAGGTACTTTCTTCAAAAAATATATTAATATTGAAATAAATACTAAGAGTGATTAAGGGTTATAAAGCTTATATGAAATTCAAAGTACTGGAGACTTATTTGAATGAAAGGATATGCAAAAAAAAAACAAAGATATAAAGTTTTAAACCGAATATTGATTGTAAAATGCACAATGGTCAAATTATGAATAGAAAAATTAATATAGATAAAAAAAATAAATTAATAATTTTCATAAATGTAATAAATTCACACACATTCACATCTCCGTCAAATATATAATCAGAAATGTTAATCAATTATTTTTATAATATTTTTCTATGTTATTTTTTTTAAAAAATATTGCTCAATAATTGAAAAAAAATAAAAAAGTAACTTCAAAATATTCAATCCCAAACAATTATTGTAGAACTAATTATGTTAAACCGTATATATATATGTATGTATAAATAGAGAGAGTTTAAGGTCATCATCAAGAAAGGCGTTTGATAAATTTGTGTTAAATATAGCATTGATTGTGTAAAAGTTTTATCTATATACTCTTTCTGACATTTAAAATGTACCAAGTCAACAATTTGTACACTTACTTTTCAACGGCAACTTTAGAGAAAATAATTAGTAAATTTTATAGAATTTTTGGCAGGCTGATGCTACTATATAAAACATCAGTTTCTTATTTATTTGTGATAAATGTTAAACGATTGAGAGAGAGAGAGAGAGAGAGAAAACAATTAATTTTTTGCAGTAAGGGAGAATTAAAACAGTATTTTTATTTTCAAATCATAATTATTATTAAAAAGCAACGAAAGATAAAATTAACTGTATTTGATACGTTTCTCAATACGATAAAAAATTAAATTATTTTTGTATAATATACAGTGTTTCTGCTTAAAAAATGGTGACATGCTTTTCTTGGCACATTTCTTATAAAAATCAAAAAAGTATTTTTTTCTTTTACCACAGAAAGTACCTGAATTGCTCAAAGAAAAACTTTCTTCCAATCCGCAGATCCCATTCTGTAACCGGCACCCATTAATGCTTATAATTAAGTTCGATCAATCAAGGCCTCATTAACTAGTCTTGGCAGGAAACACACCTCTGTCACACTTAACTTTCCTTGATCTGAAATCAATATCTATAATAACAATCTCTCCAAGTTGTTATTTGTTTCCCAATAAAATAGCAGTTAAATTGTGCAGAGTCTTTGATTACAAAGACGTACGCACTCTGCTGTAATACATGGTAGGTTCAATAAGTTCCCGAAATAGATCAATTACAATTTATTAAATTATAGAATAATAACTTAACCTTACTGGCTTTCAAAGTACTGCCCTCCGGCATTTACACACTTTTTCGAGCTTTCGTATAACAATTCAAAACACTTTTGGAATCCATTTTTTGAGAGTTGTTTAGTTCTTTTGAGATTTTTTGAGACCTTCCAGTTGTTTCGTCTCATTTGGATCACCTCAACTGAATCAAAACGATGTCCCTTCATTGTCATTTTCAGCCATGGAACACTTAAAAATCCTCAAGAGCTGGAATCGTTTCCGTATGCTTTCTTCAGCATCTCAAAGTGTCAAAGAGGATTTCTTGAGCAAAACACAGGATTTGATGTTTGCACGCTCCTCCAAAGACTACATAACAAAATCCGAAAAATTCGCTTTGTCAGAAATGATCTGCAGCTAATCCAACACTACAAAAAATGAATTCCGGGTGACTGTATGTTTCCTTACTAGTGTTGCCATCCACTGAAACTGATATTTCATCTCCAACGAATATCTGTGGGAATGCAGGTCTCCATTTCGAGATTTTTTTTCTACTCTAGTAGTATGCATGGTCCATGCAATGGCACAACCGTCTGGAATGAGCAATAACTTTTCTCTTCTTCAGACAGAAATAATTAATACGAGACCTTGTTCAGAAATTGTAACAGGTGAAATTCTAACTTCCTGAAATAGGACTTCTTGATGCTGAAGTGCAAATTTCAAATTCCAGTTGTTTTTGGACTACTTTATGAGGCATATCAAGATGAGATGTTTTATGCATAAAAACCACAGTTACCAACCATTTTAATGAATTAAGGGTGAAACGTCATAGCCAAGCACAACTAAAAATATCTTAATACCAAGAGTATTAATTAAGAATTCCACACATTATGTATTAAAGGATTCTCGTATTCCTCGACTAACATTTAAAACTGTCCCGTTCCTAAAAACAGTTTTCCGTTAATTTGTTCATTATAATTTAAGGTATCCGACTGGTTGCGACAACTTTTTTTTTTTTTTAAAAAAAGGAGATATGAGGATTTTTTTGTTATTTTTAGATTTGCTTAGTGCATTTTAAGAAAAATGTGCTAAAATTAAGAAGAGAAAAAGAAATTATTATTACTAAAATGGGAAAAAATAGGTGAAAATTGACAAAAAAATAGCATAAACGCGGCCCCTTCTGCACCAAAGGTTTATGAACAAATTTTCAATTTTTTTCAATCTAATGTGTTGCTATATTATTCAATTTTGAAATGACCTCAAGGATAAGAGATATTTTCTTTTGTACAAAAACTAGAGCACTTTATCTCGGTTACTATGTGAAAATGCTTAAAAAGACTGATTATATTCACATAAAGGACTGTAAATTTTGTAATAAAACAGTGATTGATAAATCTGAAGGTTAAAACAATTCTACTATTATACAGAACTTACAGAAAAAATTTTAGTAAATTATGTTCAAAACTTTTTGAGCAATCGCTGACCCCGTTTGATTATTTTCAAAAAATCATATTTCGAGTAAAACGTGTTTTAAAGTAAGACATATCTTGCTTAATGTAATGGCATATGCTTTTACTAAAACACTTGTAGTTTTTGTTCTATTAAACGGAAAATGATAAACTTGGTCTTTTTATAAAGCTAATAAGATGACCCATAAACTAAAATCATAAAAAAAATTGTCAATATTTGGCGAAATTCACAGTTTTAGGGTCGTCGGATACCTTAATGAAATTACCACGGTCATTCATGTAACATGTTCCCTATTTTTGTCTAAATTTCATTCTTTTATTGTGGAAAATTAGAAAAGGGTTTTACCTTAACTTACACATAGGGTGGCTTTTTATTAAACTGACTGTACTCAGAAGCGCATAGCTCTGGTTGTACTGAACGCAACTGAATGTAATTTTAGATATGTAGATAGATTATGTGGTGGTTAAAGTTATCCCAGGACTCTTAAATAGTGTAAGGTTATATAATTGGAATTTTTACTTATGGTGGTGTATGACAATAGCTATTTTAAAATGATCAACAGCAATAGATATTGTATTGAACTGATAGTTATCTGTAGAATTTGCAATGACCCTGCCGTTACACAGTAAAGAATGTACATCATTCGCAAAGATAGTAGCGCTCAGTCAAAATCTGTACTTTTCGGGTGATAGATTACAAGGTGTCTGCAAATAAGTTGTGCAAAAAGAAGGATTTATAGCATGTGATTTACATGGAAAAAAATTAAAGTACATACTTTTGCAAGATAGAGAACTAGTTCAATTTTACCATTATCACAAATGTTTGATATGGCTTCCTTTCATTACTATTGCAAATGTCCCATCGATAAATCAGTTCTTGCCTCAGATTTGTCATCATACTTCCGTCCATCAAATTAATTGCAACGTAGATTTTTGATTTTAGTTCAGGAAAATGTAAGTGTGGCGGAATCTAAATAAGCCAGTAACAGCCTCCGGACAGGATTGATCACTTTTGTCTAGCGGTAAGTTACGCGCTTACGAATCGGAAGGTACCGAGTTCAAACCTCTGATATTGGTGACCTCGGCTGAAAAGCAAAACGCAAAATCTTCTGATGTGTCATGGCGCCATCTACCTGCAAGAAGAGGCAGCAAAGTCGCCAGACTCACTTGGCGCAGCAAAAGTCACTGGACCCACTCGGCGCAGCAAAGTCGTCGATCCCACTCGGCGCAGCAAAGTCGTCAGACTCACTTGACGCAATAGTAGCAACTCCAACGCTCGCCATAACAACAAATATCTCGTTCGTTCGCCTATCCACCGACACACTGGTGGTGGAGTACTGTGGCGGAATCTAAATAAGCCAGTAACAGCCTCCGGACAGGAGTGATCACTTTTGTCTAGCGGTAAGTTACGCGCTTACAAATCGGAAGGTACCGAGTTCAAACCTCCGATATATGAAATGACCGGAAGTACATTCGATTCCTTACAATACTCATACACTGATATCCAATGATGATTGTGAGAAGGTCACTTAATAAAACCTCGATGACCAATCCATTTCCATCGCCTATAGAAAAATAATTTAAAGAAGAAAAATGGAAAATATATTACAATTTCTCTCAAATTTATACCTTTTTTTTAATTGTTTGTATTACATTAATTTCAAAGAGCATTTTTTTTATCTATTTAAATTTCTTTTGGTACTAATAATAAATATATATATATATTTTTTTTTTATTTTTCAGCTTGCAAAACCGAAAATGTCAAAGTAAATGCATCTAGTTTATCAAGAGGTAAGCATTTTCTATGTTTTTCTGAATTCCTTTATACAAGTGTAAAGGCAATATCGACTTTCAATCAACTTTTCTTTCGTTCCAATAAATATCCTCTTTTTTCATCATGCCTTCCTCTATACTAGAACCAATCGCATCCCAAAAAGTTACACGACTAATGGATAAAAAATGTATCTGCCAATATCTCCTTCCCTATTACAAATAGATGCCTATTTTCCGTGAAAATCATTTGCATTCGTAGCATGGGATTGAGTTCGCAATCATGGTGGGGTGTACGTCATTAGTAAATGATCGCACTCGTAAACTGCAATTAGAGAACTCCGAAGCAATTGTCCCATTTCTATGGGAATGGTCTTAAAGGTTTATGCTTTAGTGGATGATTGAAATAAAGGATTTAATAGTTGTGTGTGTTTCATCAAATGGTCGGCTTTTATGCTGCACAGTTCAGTATTCGAAATTGATTGGACGATACACAATTGATTGAATAGTGTAATAGGATTTTGGAGTTTATTATTTGTAGAAGTAATAAGTTACTATGATTACTTTGTGATGTATATAAATTAGTTATAACAAACAAATGATTTTAACTTATTGTAGTTTCTTAATTGACTGCAGCAAAAACAAGTAATACAATTTTTTTTTAAGTCAGTTCCTGCTTTGGTCAACAAAGAAACATTTTATTTTAGTTAATTAAATTTAATTAATGAATTAATATTTTAAATAATTGTATTAACATCAAATGTCATTCACTACAAGTTTACAAAAATATATTTGATGCCAAGAAAAACTTTGTTAGAGAAACTTACTGGCGGCCTCTGTTGGTGTTAATGCTAACTTCGGCAGAAAAAACGCAGAAAAAAATTAAAATTATTAATAAATTTAAATATTTGAAAAAAAATGTATCAACATCAAGTGTTATCCACTACAAGTTTTAAAAAGAAATGTATTTGAACTTCAGTGGAGGAATAAAACATATTTTATTAGCGATTGAAAACTTGAACAAGGTATATAAATAAATATATTTATATAGGGAGAGAGAGTGAACTAATTGTTGGAATTGAAAAAAAAAGTTTTTTATTATTATTTGGATTCTAAAACACTTTAATTCTAATTTGGTTGATCAATATTTAAATATATTCTATATTAGATTGAAATAGTGTGACTTTTTTTTTCTCTCTCATGAATGTTATTGTAATTTAATAATTATAAGTTACTTTATATCAAGTACTGATACTTTTGTCAGTCTCTTAAGATAAGCTGCTTTCTGAAATTTGTATAAATTCAAATTTTCTGTAAACGAATATATTTGGAAGAACATTTGTTCATTTTTTGTTGAAATGTGCGAGTATAAAGAAATTATATATAAATAAATCTTTTTGAAGGCATTTCTGTTTTAAGAATATTGAAAAAAATATTTTTAGCAGTTAATCGTGACATAATTTTGTATAGTTAACAGTAATATTAAAAGAATTCAAACTTACTAACTATACACTACTAAATTTTGTATTTAGATTTCTTCAGGTGTGAACTTGAATTTTACTTCTTATTATATTTGTTATTATTTTCCCCCTTTTCCCTTCGATACTTTTTTTCTTCTCATATGAATATTCTTTTTCTATATAATTAATAAATGGAATCACATTAATTTTTTCATATATGCACTTGTTATTTTATCAACTCTTCAAATCGGCTTATTAAATGGATGTTTAGAACTTCATTATTTTATGTTTAGGACTATCAAGATATGACGAACAATATTCGATTATTCAAATTCTAAGATATTGAAAACAGAGCATTTCTTTAAAGTTTGAATTATTTGGAATTTTAATAAAGTTTCGTTTAATTTCATTTAAGTTTTCTTTATATATATGTGCTTGTGAGGAAATAATTCACTTAATTTTTTTCTCAAGCAATTTTATCTCATAATGGGCTTAAGCTCTTTTAAACTTCTCATACTAATTAATTTTTAGTTTACCCGCCTAACGGGAACTAACTGCAACTTTATCTCCAAAGAAACTTCCGTGTTTTCTCTTTTCTTAAGCAAGATGATTCAATCTTGCATCATCAAGTGATATGACCAATCGCTTAACTCTTTACCGGAAATAATATTTCTAATAGCTTCCGGTTGACGAAACCTACGAAAACTGAGATTCCCAGAGCAAAAAGAAGAACTTTTTTCCTTGTAATGCTTTGTTCGTGTCTTTGTTATTCGTAAAAGTATCTTTATGGTTGTGGCCGTACAAGAATATGTTTTAAAATATGAAAAAAAGTTTCCTTCATCCTTCAATGACTGCATTGGATAATTGATTCCACCAGCAACACGTCTTAATTCCCCAGAAATAGTTTTATGTAAAGCGTGTTGCGGAATTCGTCCGACAGATTGGGGTGAAAGTCGGCAGCATGGAGACGACAAATTACAATAAAATAAGGGGTCTTAAATCACGTTTAGTCGGTAAAAATCACGATAATAGTAGCCATCGAGAGAACTATGAGCCAGACGAGAGAGTGGCCAAACTAATGCGGAGATTTAGAGTGTCATAGTAAGGTTAAAGGAACTTGCACGAACGAAAAATTTTTCTGGTATGGGGAAAATAAAAGCGGCGAGCAATTTGTCTCAGATGATTCCTACATAAATCGTGGATTTTAAACTCATTCGGTAACAAAGTCGGATTTCATGAACAAGAAATGCTACATTTTCCGGGAGGTGTGTTGGACAAGGCGGACTTATTGCTTAGCCTCCACAATCCCCGGACTTCATTCCCATAGATGTGTTCTTCTTAGGGCCACCTGAATTCGCTTGTGCTACACCGGGAGTACATTGACGTATTTCTCGTCTCAGATCATTACTACTTCAGCTCGCATCGCCAGCACACTGGACTTTTTTAAACTCGTCCGCCAATACTTCGTCCGTCGGTGTTGTCTGTGTTATGACCCAAATGACTTTAAACGAACAATTCCTGTGACAATCACTATGATTGCATTTTTGGCATTGATCTGTGATGCATTGTTTGCATTGTAAACAAGCTTTAAATCAAATATATGTATTTTATACTACTTACTGCCCTTTTCATTCCACTGGAGATCAGACACTTCATACTGTTTTAGCAAATGACTCCGGCTAATGTGGTTTGCGACCCCATGTTCTATGGTGACTGGTTGTCCCCATACTGTCTACCATCACCCCTCTGAATTTGTCGTTTAAATTTGGCAACACCCTTAGACCTATATGTTCGACATCTTTTTTTTTCCCTTCAATATTCTCTTAAGGCTGGACATATTTAATAAAAATACTTCCGAATTTGGAAGCTAGTTCTACCTCATCAACACAAGCATTTCAGATACACTCAATTAATCTATCGAGTTCAGAAAAGAAAAACTCTCAAATTTACATCAGTTTCTGCCAAAAAATTACCATGCATTCTGAAAGAAAATAATGATTATTCAGGAAGAAAAATTCTTCTCAAGCATATAAGCAGTTTTTATAATTCTTGAATATAATGCTTATAGTTGTGTGAAGAACAAGTTTTGATAAAAATTAATAAATTTCAATTGATAAATTTACGAACTGAAAACGCCTGTGGGCATCGATTTACATTTTTGAAGTATGAACAAAAATATTGAAAAAAAATAAAATATTGATTAGAGGAAAATTGGTTTTGGTGAATGCTATAAGGAACGCGTAAACAATCAAAGAGAACGAAATCAACGTTACATTAGTTATTTCTTGTTAATATTTATTTTTTAAGGTTTCCTTAAAATGAAAAATGATACACACACTTTTTGAGGGGGAGGGGGATCCCCAAAAAAACCAGTTTTTTATTTCTTTTTTTTAATACGTCTTTGAGATTTTTTAAAAAGTTTTTCATGAGTTTAAAAATTAATTGTTTACCTTAATGGAGAATCAGAACCAAACCGTTATGCCAATGACTTTGGCCTTTAGACCCAAATACTACAGTTTAAAATCCTTTATTCAATTGCAAGTGTAAGTGGCACCCTTCCGGGAAATGTTCACACAATCTCAGCTATTACTCATGTATACTGGATTTCACAGAATTCTCGACTGTATCCTATTTTGTAAACATGCGAAATGGAGGTTATATCTTATATCGTATTAGCTCCTGAACATTATGTGCATATATATGAGGATAGCGTTTCTGAATTAGTTAACAAATCCTCATATGCATTTGTATATAATATAGTTCTAAAATTCATGTTAAATTATAGGAATGTGAGTATTGTTCCTACTTGAATGGCAAATGTTGAAAATGTAGTTGGACTAATGAATATTCATTATTGTAACATTATGTTTCACAAATCCGTATGGACATAGGAATGATAGTTTTACAATGTGTAATGTTAATTTCTGAATTCAGAAATTTCAAAACTTAAGATATTCGAACACGTTCGGAGTACTTTTTAACAAAATAGCATATTTAATCATTATAAATGCTTTTTTAGGACTCAGTACCAAGAAATTCTAATATTTAACTAACAAAATTTAAAATAAATGACCTATATTTTACAAAATTTACAATTATAAGTGAAATTTTAGCAATATTTTTGAAAAATTATTAGAATATTTTTAAACAAATTAGATGCATTTATCTAAAAAGTGTACTTAACTTTAAATGTTTTATTAAAATTTAAAAGTTTTAAGAGCTGATTGAGCAAACATTATAACAAAATGTGACGTTCTCTCTCTCTCCTTTATGAGACCATTATTTAAATAACTAACCATAACTTAAAAAGTGTTCATACGATAAGAAATAATTTTGTGTATTCTCTAGAAAGAGACATAAATATCAGGTTCAAAACGTTTTATAGAAATACATTTACAACATTTTGAGTTACCAGACTCACATGATAGATTTTGAGCAATTTAAATGACCACTTTTGGTGGATCAAAGACCCACTTCCGGTTTTTCTAAATTTATCAAATTGATTGTAACTTGGCCTTTTAGGAAGCGTAGAAACAAAAAAAAAGTATGTTTTGTAAAGCCAAAAGATAATTCTATTCAATAAAAGAGAAAACAAAAATATCTGTCCCGACCAAATTTGGTCATTTTCAACGTGTTCGGATACCTTAATTATCTGTACTACGAATATTTTACGAAATTATTTTTTTGAAATAGTTACTTTACATTTTCTGAATATTTTTCGAGTACTTTAAAATGTTATTATTTAAAAATTATTTGTGTTACTTTTTATCTTGTTTGCATATATTTCGCCGTACTCTACACGTAAGAATGATATATTTATAACAAATTCTTTTAAATATATCTTTATAGTTCTACTTTAATTCGACATATATTTCGCATTTAATGAAAATAATCTCGCAAAACTATATCTGCGTATATCAAACTTTTTCGTATGGGCTTTGACGGAAAATTTAACAATTTACTTAAAAACTGTAGATTTGAAAAATGTCTGCGTGTGTTTCATTCAGTCTTTTCTGAGGATTTATTTAAGCAATTTTTTCTCTTTACATTTTGTGTTTAAAATTTATTACACTTTTATTATCAATGCGCGGAATTTGGAAGCTTTCACGTAAAAACTGTACCATCATGTACCCCCTTGAAATTAACGCATTCACTTAATTTTTAAATCCGCACCCCTCTCTCTTTCGGTCTAAAAATGGAACCGAGAGAAAGGAAGAATTTTGAAAAAGGAAATTTTAAATGATATAAAAATTGATTTTACCTTGAACGTAATTACATAAATATAGAAATATTGACTTCAAATGCGGAAGAAAATATTCCCTTGGGGAAAAAGAAGGAATATGTTTTACGCTCAAATATATGCACGTACAACGCCGGGATTTGTAGATAGTTTAATAAAAATCATTGTTTCATTACTTTTTTTGTTTTACTTTCTTTCTCTCTCTATCTATTTATGTAAATATATCTAATATATAAAATTCTCCTGTCACAGTGTTTGTAACCAAACTCCTCCGAAACGACTTGACCGATTCTTATGAAATTTTGTGCGTATATTCAGTAGGTCTGAGAATAGGACGTAAACTATTTTTCATTCCGATATTGCAATTAGTTGAAAAGATATTAATTAAAAACCTTAAAACGCCTAATTGTTTTACTCCTGCGGGTTGTTTACTTGGAAGAACTTCCATTCCGTTTCGGCCGAGCGGTGATCCGACGTTTTCCACCATCTTAAAATTGCTATCCAATTTTTACTGTTGAAATCAGACAAAAAATAATTACAGAATTGGATTGATCATTTATTTCGCCACAATACGGTATAATTGTTTTTGCAAAATAATGATATTTTCTATTTTTAAGAATTTAAAAAAAAGGGTTAAAACTTATGCGTGTTTATGCAAATTATTTCTAAATTGTTGCGTATGAATTTGTTTTCGTGTTATTAAAACCATATTCTACACTAAATAACTGCAAACATTACTCTTCTAGATCCAGTCATTTAAAAATAAAATTCCCAAAACTTTTTTTTTAAAGAATTTTCAAAAAATACTCAAAATTTTAACTTGACATTGAATAACTTTGTCATTTATGAAGATAATCATACGAAACTTTATTCCGTGTGTAAAAATATATTATCCGTAACTGTACGAAGATTAAAAAATTGCTTAAAAAGTACAGATTTAATTTATTTATTTTTTTTTTTTTTGATTTTCGTAAAAACCGTTTTTGCGAGAAATAATTTAAACAGTATTTTTTGTACATTTTTTTATTTAAAAGTACTTTAATTTTGCAATTAATTTGTGAAGTTTGAAAGTATTAACTTAAAAATTATGCCCTAAAAATGAAAAATAAAAATTTTTTAAATACGCGATTTTACATTTAGCCAAATCTTGGAGTCGAAAAATAGTTTTGCGCCAAAGTCCTTTGAACTGTTTAACCGTCGATCGCATCTAACTCAAGGGTTACACTAAAAAGTTATGCCTTAAACAGGGGGGAAATCAGTAAATTTGGCGAGTAAAAAAAGATATGCGAGTGAAAAAGTTATTTTTGCTTCAATTAAGATGACAAAATGTATTCAATACATTTCTGAGACTCATTTAAAATATTTTTCAGTATCAAAATTTTTGTACTCTTTCATAAAACTTATAGTTTACTATAAAATAATGCCTAATGTATAAATCTTTTTTTGACATATAATTTCATAATAAAAACGCAAAATTTGCCCATTTCGAATTTTTTTTTTTGGAATTATTCATTTAAATAAGCATAACTTCCTTAGAAAAAAATAACAGCTATGTTCAAATAAAAAATTCTTCATTACTAATTGCGTGTTATTAATATATCAAAAATCACTAAATTGGCATGTCACTATTAATTGCTAAATGAATATTTTTAATCAATATTAGTATAAAATAATTAATTAATTTTGTTTTGTATTTTGTGAATTCTTCTAAAATGAATAAATATAGATGAATTTAAATGAAAATGATTTTCAAAAAGTTCATTGATCATTTAGAATCAGTGATTAAAAAAATAAAATGCCGAAAAACTCTATCTTTTTTTTCCTTTTTTTTTTTACAAAACAATGATATTTTGCATATTTTATGATTTTTTTCCAAAATGAATCAAAATCTTTGCGTTTAAATAAAAATAATTTTTAAAACTTTTAGAATCAGTGATTTAAAAAATAAAAAGCCAAAAACTTTTTTGAACAAATTTTAACAAAATACTCAAAATACTTAAAACAATCATTTAATAATTTCTTCTTTTATAAAGATAATTGCATGAAACTGTTTTCCCGTGTGTCGAACATTTCAAAATATCCTCACAATTTTACTTCAAAATTTAAAATATTAGTAAAATTTTGTAATTTGAAAAATTTCTACTTTTCTGTCTTTTTTCAACATACAACTATTTTTCAAAAGGCTACATTTTCTTTTTCGGGGACTAAAATATTGCAACGAAAGAATTGAAAAGTGAGTGAGTGATTTATAAATTCGCACTGTTCGCCTATTCGTGGGTTTTAGGCGACGGACCTCGAAATTTTCAACCATGGTCAAGTGACGAGGACGACAACTAAGCTTTTACCCACCTCTCCTAAGTACCACACCTCACCAACGCAAACACAAATTTCGAAAAAGGGAGTTTTAATGTCATAGTTAAATAAATCACTCACATCGCGCATACACACGCATAAGTGCTATCGTCTGAGTAAACAGGAAATTCAATGGGGATTAAGTAATTCACTGGTAAAAGCCCGTGCAACGGCGGGATAAGCGGAGAGGAAAGAAACAAAGAAGTATAAGTAATTTCGAGAAATAATATTGGAAGTGCTGATTTTGTGAAGAGAAGAGAGAATGTTAAACGAGAAAGTCATGACACGCACTCACGGGCCATGCACTCACATCGTATGCGTCACACCCACACAAAAGTTCTGGCGTCAGAAAGAAAGGAGTAAATTAACATGGGGATTAAGTTATACCCTAGGTAAACGCCC
The DNA here is from genome assembly GCA_019973975.1 of Trichonephila clavata. Taxonomy (NCBI): domain Eukaryota; kingdom Metazoa; phylum Arthropoda; class Arachnida; order Araneae; family Nephilidae; genus Trichonephila; species Trichonephila clavata. The sequence goes on along the minus strand of BMAO01003086.1, from coordinate 37,932 downwards.
GTGCAATGCCGGGCCGGGTCAGCTAGTATATATATATATATATATACTTCAATCTTTTATCTTATTATTTTACTTCATTGTGGAAAATTTGTAAAGAATATTACACTATATTTTCCCCATTTTTTTTTAAATTTCGTATTTTTTCTTGTCAAATATATATTTGACAAGAAAACACTATTACAAACACTATTATTTCCCTAATGCGTGTGGAAATAACTTATATATATTTTTTTCTTCACGCATTAGGGAAATAATAATAGCTCCCTCTGTTATATAGTTAACGAAAATATTCTATCAAAAAATAAAGTTTGACTTCCCTTTTATCCAATTAGCAACCACTTTTTATAAGAAAATATTGTAATAAAGTCATCCATAATTTCCCATTTGGCTGAATAGAAGAAATAAAAATATTTTGAAAAATCGCTTTTATGTATATTATGCATAAAAGGTACTCGGGAAACATTTCTTGTTAAAAATTGCACTTAAATTCAATTGACTCCTTGCCTTTTCCGCATTTTAACAGGAACAAACTATTTTTCTGTGAATTATTTATATTTTAACACCTTAATAAAATAAATCTTTTTAAAAGGAAGGGTATTCATAGGTTTAAAATATTTCCAAGAAGAAGAAAAATATAATGTTTCAACGTTTAAAAGCACAAATATTCTTTATTTGTAGAGAAAAGGCGTCTTTAAAATCAATTCAAGCAAGCTTCTTTAAACTCAAATATCAATTAAAAGATTTCTCTCTATGTATTATACAAAATAAATTTCATTCTATCATTTTGCTAGCATGCACAAGGAATGTTGAAAACTTGCGCGTTTCAGAGCAAACAAAGCTGTATTTTAACATACTATTTTAAATTAAGCTAACTAAACATGGATTATTTTGCCTCTTATTTAACGTTGTTACATATTTTAAACCAAATTCGTTTCTGAGTCATATTTCATATTTATTTAATTTCTAGTCTAAGCGAGATTTTTGAAAAATTTTACTAGTTCGTGTTATATTTATATTCTACAAGGTATGGAACTGACAGTATGGTGTATAATTTAATTTTGTTGAATGAAGTGTAGTAGTCTTTTTAAAAACACGCAATTTTCAACGACCAAGATAACCTTAACAGAATAACTTTGTTTACAGTAAGCCTATGCTGATTCAGTATAATTGTAGCAGCGTTTCTCAAACTGTGGGGCGCGACACCCTAGGGGGGGAGAGACTACTTAACGTGAGGGGCCCGAGCATATCGAAAAGTCGAAAATAAAATATTTAAAATGGTGATTATTCGTATAATTTTATTTTGGGCTGCTTCGAGCATTTTAATATTGGAATAGGCTGCGTGGCCCCAGATTGGACATGCATAAGCAAGGACTGGTCTGAGAATCAGAGTATAAATAAGTATCTTATTTCTTAAAGATAAACATGATTTCAGGGTTAGAAGCATACTATTTTTTTCAAAAGTCTGGGATAATACCTTGAATAAATTACTTCACAACGTAAGGTCTTTTCACTTATTCATTTCAGGTTCCTTCGTAAAAGATGGGGGGGGGGCGTTATACACGGCTAATGTACCTAAAAATTAAAAAATCCAGCTTAAATTATAGGTGCACATTATACGCTGGATTGTATGGCATATTCTGTAGAAACAAATGCATATATTACTTCTCTAAATAGTCACCACACTTATAGAGGAATTTATTGGATCTCCACACCAAGCCTTTGAGTCCAGCAACTTAGAAAACAGTAGTATAGTATAGATGTGCAAGTAGGTGTATAAAGTATAGATGTATAGGAAAGTATACTAGCGCGTTATACGGTGATGCGTGTTATGCACCTTATTTTACGGTACATTCACACTGATATCATATGCTAATAAATGTACTGCACAAAGTATTTAAATAATTAATTTATCAATACTAAATTAAAAACAAGTTAAGTAATTACTAATGACTCCCATGGGCTTGTCATATACAAAATTTAATACTTATCTTGATAACTTGTATGGTTTATAATTAAAGTCGCATTGTAGTTTTCGCATCAAAGCACATTATAATTGCATTCAATAGATTGTTATTGTAAGAGGGGGCGCGATGAAAATTATGACTGAAAATTGGGTAGCAAATATTGAAAGTTTGAAAAGCACACTGCTTTATAGAGCTAATTTTAATTAAAATCTGTGATACCTATGTTACCGCTTAAGTGCAAAACATCGAAAAATGGACCTGTGTAATACACAAATTAAATTACTGATCCATTAAAGTGCGAAAAATTGTTTCTTTTCTTACTTTACTTAGTTTTAGTCTGGAAATTACGTATGTAGCTCAGATTTGAAGAGCACTTTGCTAAACTTGATATTTGTTTAAGAGAAACTGAGATCTGTTCACAAAAAACTCTAATTTCTTACTCAATACCGTTTTTTCACATAGTAAATTTATCAGTATTTTCTTTTGCTAAGCATCGTATTATATTTATAGGTTTTTGGGATATCTTAAGAATCTCAAGTTGAGAGAACCATTTAATACGCAAAGTAAAATACAAGGGATAAGAAATGGCGTTATAATTCAATTAAAAATTTTCAATGCAAGAGCTTGCTAGAATTTTACTTATTTGATATTACGTTTTAAAAAAGATCAGTGTAATTTTAACATGCAGTGAAGTTGAGTTATGCTACATTTATATCAGCTTGTATTATATCTTGATTTGGTTGCTTATTTTCAGAAACTCTCTCCATAACCAATAAATTATTTAATCACTGTTTGATATAATTTTTTCCCAATGAACTTTAAAAACCGGAAATAGAAAGTAAAGTAAAGCAAAGAAATAAACTTTTTACACATTACAAAGGCAAAGGGCAAAAAACTTGTATCTTATTAAGGATTCCACACTTAAACGGAACAAATCAAGCTACCTGTAGATAAATAGGTAAAATACACATCAAACTCTTTCAAAACGTAAAAGTAATATGAGTATTCATTATTCATACAAACACATTACTTTGCTTGAGCTAACCACCGTAGTAACCATATCTCTTAACATACGACTTCAACTTGTTTCTTAAAGAAAAAATGCATTGATGGGAACACGTTTTCAGTCTGTAGGACAGGTGAAGATAAAAAGGGCACACTTATTGATGTTGACACCTAATGAGCCGCATAACTGCTTTGAACAGTGAAAAACTCGTATGCAGCTATGTATTGATAGGGAAGGGAAGTATGTTGAAAGGTATTAAAAGGTATTTGTACATTGTTTTCAATAAAGCTAATTTTTAGGACTAGTCCGATAAAATTTATATTCATTCATCGATTACATTTATGCCTTTGGTATTTGTGTATAAAGTAGTAGTTTTTTTTATTATTAAATAGGGTTTTTTTGTGTGTTTTTTCATAGATGGAAGTGAGGAGGTGTGGAACCACTCAGCTCTGACAACAGGTGCTGGCGTCATGGCCTTCATCTTAATCATAACGGCAGCATGCATCTTCTACTTTAGAAGGATCTATTTAGAAAGGAAGCATCGAAGTCCAATGGGGGTATGTTGAGATTCAATTTAGTCTTCTTTATAATTAATTTATTTCATTTTTCAATGATTTTAACGTCTTTTGTTTAGTGTCGTTTGGAATCTCTATCTATGAAAAGCAATCTTGTTTGTTTTTAGTAATTTAGAATATCAACGATTGGTATTATTTGAAGAAATAATTTGATAAGATTTAGGTTTTGTTTTACAGCTAAACCAGTTACGGGTTTTTAGAGTAGAATAGTGCCAAATGATTCTATTATTGTTAACCATTCAAGCACCTCTTAAAACCATTCAAGCATCCAATGTATAGATATTTATGAAATAAGGGATGGAATTACCATTTGAATTATTAATTTATTTTAGCTAGAATATTAAGTGAAATTTTAACACTATTAGTAGTTTGAAAAATAATGTTAAATATACAGTCGACCCTCGATAATTTGAAGTTGAAGAGACCAATGAAAAACTTCGAATTATCAAGAGTGTAAGAAAAAACTCCTGAATTTTTTTTCCTAACAAATTTAAATTTTAAACTATTTAATGGAACAACAATTGTACATATATATAAAATTACTTTAAAATATTGTTAAAGTACATATTATACATTATAAAAATTATACAGAAGTTAAAAGTCAAGTAATAAGATAATACATTTATGTAGTAATTCCCTTTCACACACCCCACCAAATATCTTCCATTCATCGTTGGAAATTAAATCATTTCGCACCCGGTTCCCTCAGACACTGTCTCCAATACGACTGGTTCTTCAAGGCAGGGTCCAAGGCTGCCCATGCCCCATTTGGTGCCACATTCTATAAGTCACATATATGAGCCATAAATAGTTATGCCAGTCATATGAAAAAGCACAATCCTACGCATCACAATAGCGGACCATCCTTTCTGAACACATGAGTAGCAAATCCACGTGTTAAACGAAAGATATGGATGGCTGACAACAGGTGCGGCCAGAATTGTCCACTTGAAGAAGGAAAGCAATGCAAGTGTATTTTTACCTGAGGAACCAGAAAAAACACAAAGAAGGGGTAACAGACAGATGGCCATCCAAAGGGTTATGTTTCAGCGGAGACACGCAGAGACGATACGACACAAAACATGAAAGCTTCTACCTGTTTGCTATAGGAATCAAGATAGTAAGTGTTCGAATTGTCGAGAGTTTTATAAGATAACTTCGAATTATTGCATGTTGTAGTCTGGCCAGCCACAGATTTAAATTTGAAATATTGAGTATACCAAAACCTATTTTTTTAGTTCGAAATATCAATTAGTTATTCAAGGGTTGAACATATACTTCGAATTAGCGAGAGGTTCGTATTATCGAAAGTTCGAATTAGCGAGAGTCTACTATAATATATATAGAGAACTAAAATTATGTTTTTTCCAACTTAAAATTGTTATCTAGATATTTCAAGAAATTTCAGCCGTGCATATTAATATATTGTGCATCACATCAAAAACCATTGTAAAACGTAATCATCAGTATTTCGGTAAAGCATTATTCATGAAATTCAATTTGATTTTAATGATCTGTTAATCACTCTGTCTATTGATTCTGAATATATGTGTTAAATGACTGGCGTTTTGAAACTGCTTGTGAATAATTCCATTGATGCTGGAAAGCTTGTAATTGATAATCGAAATGTTGAGTAATTATTGTTAGGATTGTTGTAACATAAAAATTTTACAAGGTGTATTTGGAGATTTTAATTTACCCCCCCCCCCTCATGTATCATACTCTTTTTTTTTATTTTATTTTGTTTGCATAGGCAAACTAAGCCTCAAAGTGAGTTTCATGATTTTAGAATCACTCTGCTATTATTGCATAAATCGTATTCTTTGATTTTGCTTTTGGTTTCTCTTATAGTAGTACTTTAAGTGGTTTGAACTATCCGACTAACATAAAATTGTACATTTTGTCAAAAATTGACAATTTTTTTTTTTTTTTGATTTTGTAATACTCCCATGTTGTGAAATACTAATTAATGCAGCCTTTGATGGTTACAGGAACAAGATATTTTAATGTTCATGAAGTTCCACAACACAAGGAGACACACACACAAACAAAATTACATAATGTAGGAACTAGACATAAAAAGGAGGGAAAGGCTTTCCCTGACTCCACGTGTATCCATGGCTCGGGGACCATCCGGCGGATAAAAAAAACTCTGGAAAAAAAACGTTCTCCCTTCCCCCAAGAACAAGTAGCGCCACCTGGCTGTCGTTATCTGTCAAGGGAAGCAGAGTTTAAATGTGACTGTTACAATTTTATTTTATAGGCCATCTTATTACTTTTTTAAAAATACTAAATTTATTATTTTTCGTTCTCTAGAACAAAAACTACAAGCGTTTTAGTAAAAGCAATTGCCATTACTTTAAGCAAGATGCCATACTTTAAAACGCATTTTACTCCAAATGTGTTTTTTGAAAATGTTCAGACGGGGACAGTGGTTGCTGAAATAATTTTGAAACTAATTAATAAAAATTTTTTGTATGTTCTGTATCATAGTAGAAGTGTTTTAACCATCAGATTTATCAATAACTGTTTAATTACAAAATTTACAGTCTGGTATGTGAATAGACTCACTTTTTTCGAAGCAATTTTGTATAATAACTACGATAAAGTGCTCTAGTTTTGTAAATATTAAAATATCTCTTATCCTGAAAGTCATTTCAAAAATGAATAACATAGCAGCACATCAGGTTTGAAAAACTAAGAACTTGTTCATAAACTTGAGCCCCGTTTTTGTTATTTTTTGTATAAAATTTTTACCCATTTTTTCTTTTAGTAATAATAATTTCCTTTTAACTTCTTAAATTTAGCATATTTTAATTAAAATGTACTAAACAGATATTTATTTTATTTCTAATGCGCTGCGGATTGGAGTTTTTCCATTGCAGACCTAGTACATTCGCGGAAGCTGGTATACATTTTTAGTGCGGTACCCTATAGGCGGATACCAATCGCCGCACTTAATTTCGGCGCTCAGTCTCCTACTTAGAGGAAGGCACCTCGGCTCTAATGATGCGAACCTGTACTAGGATTTAATTCTACCAACAGCACCCAAGATAAATAGACACTCAAGAGTTGTTTTAAATGCCATACGACATGGCCGATGCCGATTTTCTGCATCACGAAAATCCACCAACTTGGGCCGGAGTCACAACACCCGCAATATTAGTTGCGAAAGGCCAGCGACAAACCAGATGCGCCACCCATCCGGCCTCTAAACCGATCTAAAATCACCCCAAAATCCCCATATTTTCATTTTTTTTTAAGTTGTCGCAAGTAGTCAGATACCTTAAATATTTCTTTTTAAGGAATTGAAGAGCATGAAGAATTTTAAAATACATCTTTTAGATAGAAAATTTATGTATTTTTTATCTGTAACATCCTGATGTGTTTCTCTTTCCATGCTCTTCTATATGTATTTAAATTTATCTTATATAAGTAATATAGCATAACATATGTTAGGATTGTATTAGAGCAGGGGTAGATAACGCAGCTGTGGCGTGCTAAATCAATCCACTTATATGATTCAGGGTGCCGTTCAATAGGAAATATTTGAAACAACTCGATTTCTGCGGAATTGTGTGCAGAGTTTGGGAATAGAGATCTTGAATACATGTAGTTTATTAGGCATTATTTTTGCATCTTTGAAATACATTTCTTAACATAAAAAATAAACAACATAAATTATAAAGCTAGCTATCCCTGCATTATATGTAGTAAAATATAAAATAAATATTTTAATGCGAACATTGTCCTGGCACTTCTCTACTTCATATCACAATATGAAGTGTATTATTTCTGACTTTGACACAATTCTGAGTACTCAGTTGTAAAACAATTTCTTTGCAGATTCAAAATACGGGTGGATTAAAAATAATGTGATAATTTCAGAGCTTCATAAATTTTTGATTTACTGAGTTATTTGCATGAAATTTTTAATGGGGTTTTCTTTAGCATAGTATATTTTACAGAAGCATTTAGGCTAAGCCAAAAGTGCTTTTTCAACCATTTTGGGGGATACTTTTCCAACTTCCTCTTTGATTACTTTTTGAAGCTCTTGAAGTGTTCTTACTATACATCTATTTAGTTGTTTTTTATATACCCATAGAGACCCTTTATGAGGAGGAAGAAAATTATTTTTTTTTGTCTTTCAGTCATTTTATATCTGATTTTATATTATGACTTAGCGCAGAATCTTGGTGAAAAACAATGTTTCCTTGAGAGTAAAAGCGTATACTTTCTTTGATTATGTGCTTCAAAAACATTATTCTGATAGCGTCAAGTGTCAGTTTAGCCTTTGGTTCTACAAAAAGAATTTTTCGTTAAGCCTTGAGAGGACATTCCCATCCTCACCATAACACCTGACGGCTAACACAGCAGCGTCTTTGCGACGCTTTTCGCTTGAAACATATTGTGTCTTCGTTTTGCTAGTTGTGAATGACAGATCACAAACAGTGCTACATCCGAAGTTATCCATGTTTTGTATCTACCTTTCTGTAACATTATTACAGATGTCAAGAATGTTTCCTTCGTTTTTCTACGGTCTTTGAAGACATTTAATGATAGTCTGATTTATTCACTCTTTTATAGACCATTTTCTTTATCTGATGACAAATTATGGATTGTTATACATTTAGTTTCTTTGCTTGAGGCAGATGATTTTCTACAGCTATAAGTCTTTTCAGCTTCATTTTTTTCTTTTTCACGAAGGACTTCCTTTCCTTTCTTTCACATTTTTTCCCCTTGATCTTTTGATTTCCAGGAAAATTTATTCCTTTTTAAGTTTACAGAGAAATCCATTATAAAGATGCCATTTTTGATTTTTAAAAGTTTTATTTCTAACAGAATTTGAGCAACCATCGTTCAAAAGCTTTAACGTTTCATCTCAGGTTTCATGATCTGATTTTGGTACCATAATTTTTTCCCAGTAGTAAAAGTAGTTATATTGGTAATTTAAAGGTTTCACTTTTATTACATGATAGTCAAGAAAGCGATTAAATATTGTCATAAATAGTCGAATGCTTTTAAAATTGATCACACTAATTTTGTATCAATCTGTATTTCTCATATCAGAAAAGACATATTCACATAAATACGTAGAGTCAAAAGCAGAAAGCAGTGTATATACAATTCTGAATAAGTTTGCGAATAAACTCCATTTAAAAATTATCATCATCCATCCACTTAAAAAGTGACAAATTTGTAGTGCAGTGTAGTGAGAAAGAGAATATTAACATCGCACTTTTAAGCTACACGCGAGCTTTTGGCGACGAACCTCGTAATTTTGAACCATGGTCAAGTGATGCGGACGACACCTGAGCTGGCACCCCTTCTCTCAACTACCACACCAAGGGGAGAACGTTTGAGCTCTTGACAGATTTAACATGCATCGCTTCCCTACACGGAGAGGCTTCAGTGGTACTGGGCTCGACCTCCTGACACGCCAGCCACGAGTCCACGCATTGACCACTTGGCTACCACGGCCACTGTAGTGCAGTGTAGAGTGCACTGGAAAATGTACCGCATGCCATAGGTTGCTGACGTTTGTAGTAGTGGAGCAAGTACTGAAAAAAATTACTTTTATTTTTTATATAATAATATTGTGCATCAATAAATAAAATATCTATGATGCAGTGAAGGTTTTTTACATTGTTAATCATCAGCATAGATTATAAAACATGGTTGAAAAAAAAGGTATCCAATCCTGCAAAAATTGATTCCACACATACACACGAATAATGAAATAATAGAAATTGTTTCTAGAAAACACTTCTGGGTTAGCACCCGTCAGAAGTAAAATATCTATTCTATCAAAAATAATCTTGCGTCACTCGAATTTGAAGGGAAAAAACACGAAAAGAATGAAAGAGTAATAATATTTTTTTAATAAATTGCATCAACTTCCATTGGAAAAAATCGTGAAATAAGGCGAAGTATTTGTTTTTATAAGAATTGGCATTGTGTATTTTCTTCATAGTTTCTGGTAGAGTAAATCTACTTTGATAACAACATCTTTCACTGTTCTTGGTAAAAAAAGAACGCTATTTCCCCTTTTTTTTCTCTGTAAAAATCTCCTTTCGAATATCATACTTTTTATTTCTAAAATATGTACACCTCGAAAAACTTGCCAATAAATTTCAGAGTTCGTGTATGAAAAAAACTAATCTAATAATGTAAAATTAAACTGTAGAGCATAAAATTAATAGATAAATATCTTCAAATAACTTAAATTTAATAAAATAATACTTCCAATAATTCCACTGGCTATAAAAGTATTCAAACTTTAAAGAAAATTTGCTTTGTACCAATTAAGTTAATACAGAGATCTTCTTATTGCGGCTTTTGAAAAAGGTTTATTTTTAGTGAGTGAAAACATTAATATCTATATGATTGCTTAAATAAAATTTTAAGAAGAAACTAGGTAAAAATTATTTTAATTATTTTTTGAAGACAATATGTATATATTGCGTTCATTGCACCATAACATAACATTATTAAGTTGACTAGTGTTTTTATTGCAAGAAAGTCATTTGGACTGATGCCATATCTATTTTATTAATTAAATTGCGAAAATAATTCATTTCAAGAAACTGGATAAAAATCTGTAGGTTTTTGTGAAGGTTTTCATATTATGATTAATCAGCAATTATCTAATTGCAACTGAAAATATTATTTAGTATTTATTACACAATTATGGTATAATCTAAAGCTTATGGAAAGTAATGTGGTACGGCTCCTTTTAAGTAAATTAACAAATGTATTCGACGCTTTTTTGAAATTCTCTTTAACTACCATCTTTTTGTGTATAGTAACCATTCCAAAGGATATTCATATTTTAATGCACATTCGCAAAATTAACACACAATACGTAGAGAGGGATTTTTTTCCCGATATAAAAGAATTCACCACTTTTTATATTTCAAATTTTCTATGAATAGAAAATCGAAAGAAATATTTTAACAAGAGCAAATTCTAAGTTTTTAAGATGTCCGAATGTTTCATATCTCTGCACCATTGGATTCAGAATAATTAGTTCTGTAAGTAAGTTGGTAGTTTTTTTTTTAAGAAAAACGTTTATGCCAAAATCCAGAAACATATAACTTCTAATAAACTAATATAATTAGCTATTCAAAGGGGTTATTATTTTATTTTTGTTTTAAATAACATTTGATTTTTTTTTTAAATAATGAGTTCTTTAGGCTGTTGTCGATTTTTAATGCTTCATTTTTCCTGTTTATATATTTTGGTATATCGCTTTCACAAAATTTATAAAGAGTTTGTGTACTTAAATTGTTTACCTAAATGCGCAAAGAAAGAAAATGAATTGCACTTTCTAGTTAGCTATATAATGCTGTTCTAAGGGCTTGCCAATCTAAAAAAAGGTGTCTCAACTTCATTATTACATTTAATACATCCAACTACCTTAAAATCGTGAATTTTGCAAAAAAAATTATGATTTTATTTTATATGCCATCTTATTAGCTTTAAAAAAGTACCAAGCCTTTTATTTTCCGTTCAACAGAGCAAAAACTATAAGTGTTTTAGTAAATCAGATGTTATTAATTTAAGCAAGATATCATACTTTAAAATGCATTTTACTCGAAATGTGTGTTTTTTTTTAAATTGCTCAAGGTCCAGCGATTGCTCAAAAAGTTTTGAAAATAATTAACTGACATTTTTTGTGTATTTTCTGTATTATAGTAGAAATGTTTTAAGGTTCATATTTATCAATTACTGTTTTATTACAAAATTTACAGTCCCTTATGTGAGTAAAATCATTGTTTTACTAAGCTATTTTATATAATAGCTTAGATGAAATGCTCTAGTTTTAGTAAAAATTAAAATATTTCTTATCCTGAAAGTTATTTCAAAAATGAATATCAAAGCGACACATCAAAATTGAGCGATTGAAAATTTGTTCATAAACTTATAGTACAAAATGGGCCCCTTTTATCCAACTTTTTGTAAAATTTTGCCAATTTTTTCCTATTTTAGTAATAATAATTTCTTTTTGTTCTCATATTTTTAGTATATTTTTCTTAAAATGCTCTAAATAAATCTAAAAACCAAAGAAAAATCACCTTTTTTCCATCTTTTTAAGTTGTTTAAAAAGTTGTTTCAAGTAGTCGGAATAAGATAATGTCAGGGATCATTATAAACGAGCTTAATTTAACTCAGAGTATGACTTAGATCAAAGTAATTTTCTAATATCTTAATTCACCAGCTGTATTTTACATAATCTTATCATTCTCTAATTTTTTTAAGTTATTTTAACCTGAGTCTTTCCTTTCGTTATACTTCCCAAGCTCATATTTTCTTAATAATTTAGTGACAAAAAATTATTTTTCATCTATTTTTTGTTAATTTTTGCCTCGTAGGAATTCAAACGTAAATGTTTACAAATGAGGAACCAATTGAGTTTTGGTGGATCTGTTCCTTTTTTTTATTCGTTGTAGGAATGCTGAACAACTATTAAAATTAAAATGTCTTTTTTAAATAAACAAAAAACATATTAATAACCTATACATCTTGATAAAAGCTAGTTTTCTTAAATTGATAACTCATAGTTATAAATTTTCAAACTTCTTATGATTAAACAAATGAGTAGAAGCCTTATTATACTCAACGACCGTGATTTTCTGTAGCATCTCATGGGAAGGAATTAACGGGATCATGGCTGATTTATTATTTCGCATCATGCGGTCACTCGAAGTTTACAAAGAGGGAAAAGATGTTAGAACGAAGATAACGGAATAAAAAAAATAATAATTTTAGGAAAAAGAATTTCGTTTTCTTGTTTTGCTATAAATCATCAGAATAACTAACTTTTGAAATTTTCAAAAGCTTCTGAAAATCCTTTTATACCGGTAGATTTTAAAAAAATGTGGCCAATTTGAGAGCATGATAAATTTTTATCGAATTAAGTGATTTACATGAAAATTTCAATGTGATTTTCTTTGGCAAAGTAGACTGCGCAAACGTTTCGGCCAACGTTTTAAACATTTTGTGGGGTATTTTTCCAACTTCCTCATTGATTGTTTTTTGAAACCGTTGAAGTGTTCTTACTTTACGTCTGTTTAATTGTTTTTTAAAGTATCCCTATAAAAATTAATCACAATGAACACAGTCAGGGTATGAGGGTATTTCTCAGGAGGCAGATTTTTTTAAAAAATCTTACAGCCATTTTATAGTTGATTTTGCAGTATGACTTATTGCAAATATTGGTGAAAAACAAAGTTTTCTTGAGAATAAAGTCGTTTACTTTTATTGATCAAGTGCTTCAAACTTTATTCTGATAATATTTAGCATCAAATTAAGCCTTTGGTTTTACAAAAAATGATTCTGTTAAGTCTTGAGAGGACATTCCCATCCATGCCATAATATCTGACAGCCAACTTGTATTTTGCAAAACAGGTACGTCTTTCCGACGATTTTTTCGTGAACTATATTGTATCTTCGTTTTGCTAGTTGTGAATGACAGATGAAACAGTGCTCCATCCGAAGTCAACCATGATTTGTATCTATTTTTGCGTAACATTAAATACAGAGACCTAGAATGTATTTTCGTTTTTCTACGGTCTTAACAGACATTAAAAGACAGACTAGTTTATTCATCTTTTTCTAGCCAATTTTATAGAAAATATACAAATAAAATCATAAAACAATTTTTTGTTGAATTTTTTTTCTTCATCAGCTCACTACCAGTAACTATTATTTGAAAACAATAATTACAGATTACTAATGTGTAATTACAAATTATTATTATTATTATTTGGATTATGATAATAATTATTATTCATTATTATTATATTATTTACACATAATCAGAATATTTCTCCAGTTATGTGTAAAAATGACATAAGGAAAATCGAATAGTAACACCTTTAAAGGAAAGTAATACAAACTTTCTACAGTGAAGGTGATCGTAAGAATATTAACATAATTCTTTTGCTAAAAATTTCATTAAAATCTGTTTTATATATTATATCACAAATTCTTCATAATTAAAATAACTAGCTGCAGAAATCAATAATTAAATTAATAAGATATTTTACTTGTTTTATTACTTAAACCCCATTATATTGAAAAAAAGGATAAAAAAATATACATGCATGTAACCCCAGTTTCAGAAGCAAACAAGTCTGCCTGTCTTAGATTAAAATTTTCCTCAGAAATAATCGAATATTTAAAAATATAATTTTTTGATAAAAATGTTTCGGGGCTTATTTGAAGCTCCATCTATTAATATCTCGCTATAAAATATATTATATTTTATTTACAAATGAAATAATTTTATTTTTCGGTTTACATATTTATCTTATCATATTCGTGAATATTTATTTTTTAAATATTAAACTCCCTTCATTTATTTATTAAGTTGATCAAGAATTAATGGGGGGAAATTATCTGAATGATGAATAAGGTATAGCTACCAAATGACGAGACTGACACTGCCACAAAAGAAGTAAGCTTGCTACAAACTCCGGCAACCTATAGCTATTTAGAACAGAGCCTTCTTTTTAGAATGCAGCGCTTTTTGTTTCTGTAAACAAATCTGTATAGCAGTAATCATCGTTTGCCTTAGAGAGGTTTTATTTTGCTAGAGGAAGATAAGTGTAACAATAAAGCCACAAATTGTTGAGATATTTCACATGAAACTTCAAAAATACGCTACTGAAACTTATAACATTATTGAAAGAAGTATACGGCAATAAGGGCGTATTGTGTTCACGTAATTTTGAGTGGTTTAAGTATTTCCAAAATGGTCGAGCTATTGAAGATGATTCATCCCAGAGACACACTTCCACGTAAAAAAGGAATGACAATATTGAAGAAATCCACAATTTCGTTTGATCTGACGCACAATTAAGTATTCGTGGGATTGTTGAGACTGTGTGGATTGACAAAAAATCCATACGGAAAATTTTAGATAACAAATTTGACATAAAAAAATTTGTACCAAAAATTTGCTGAAAGTTGTCCATGTTTACAGAACAAAAAATTCGCAAAAACTTTTCTATTGACACTTTGAATTCCATTGAAAATACCCCTAACTCTATGAAAAGGATAATAACTTGTGACGAATCGTGTTGTTTGATTTATGATCCTGAAATGGAGTTCCATTCCATTCACCGAAAGAGCTCATCTTCACCGAGAGCTTTGCTCAAATCAGCGCAGCAAAATTCAAAGCTATGATGATCTTTTTATGAGACGGAATACCTATACTAGGTTACTGAATGTGAAATTATTAATTTAAATTACTACCTTCACGTTCTTGCAAAATTCCTTGAAAGAAAAAGAAGAAACTACCTGATTGTGGAAGGACAAATTATGGGTTCTCTTGTAAGACAATGCGCCGGCTCATTCCACGTTGTCTGTCAAAGCATTTCGAGCCAAGTACAGTATCCAGTGTTAAACCATCTATTTTATTCGTTGAATTTTGAGCCATGCAAGTTCAGTGAGATTCCTAAGACAGCGTTTCTCAAACTGTGGGGTGCGCCACCCTCGGGTTGGGGGGGGGAGCATGATAACTGTATGAGGGGAGATGTGAGTTTTTTGAAAAGTCAAAAACAAAAGATTATTTTGAAATAATTTAATGTACTAAAAATAAACACACAAAATGCATTCTGACATAGTAAACAATAAAATACACTTTTACACTTATAAATATATCAGTACTGCACAATGTATTTTGTAATTTAACAATACTAAATTAAGAATAAGTTTAGTAATTACCAGTGACCCCAGGGGCTTGTCATATACAAAATTTAACACTTACCAAAATAATTTGTATGGTTTATAATTAATTCCTTAAGTGCCGAATAAAAGTTACAGGATTCGCTCTCCAAATGCCACCGTTTCCCACGTAGGGGAGCGTATATGATTTATTGGAGAGGAGAGGGAAGAAAAGGAATGAGTAAAAAAATTCCTCTGAAATAAGTAAATCCTTCGCAAACACTGTCAATTTCCTTTTATTGCATTCAAAAGTGTTCGGAATAAATTTATGAATAGCAGTGCAAAAAACGATCGTATTTCTGAAAGACGTATATATACATCCGGGGCAATTAACTGGCTGAGCGAAACGTTTATATACGCCAGTGGTTTTTAGAGGTTCAAATCGTATTGTAGTTTTAGTGTCAAAGTATAGTATTTTTGAATTCAATGCATTGTTATACTATGGAGGGGCGAGGGGCAATGAAACTAATGAAAGAATATTGGGTTACAAATACTTTTTTTTTCAATGGGGCTGCGCATTGGTATTTTAAACCTTTGCAGACCTAGTACATTCCCTAGGAGCTGGTACCACTTTACTGAAATACTGACACAAATACTGAAACATTGAGAAGCACTGTCTTAAGAGGAAATCTGCATTAAAAAAAATAACAAGATTTGATTCCGTTAAAACTGTGAGAGAAAAAGCGGCTTACGTCCCAAAGGAGCTGACAGAAGACTTCGAGCACTATTTTGAAGAATGGAAGATTTGCATAGATTGTTGTATGGATAGAGAAAGAGTGTTTTTTAAAGGTGATAATAAGCAAATATGAATGAAATTAAAATGAAATGTTTTATATCATTTGTCTCGTTATTTAATAGCGACACCTATACATGAATAATATTACTAATATCCGAACATAAACAATAACTCCTTATGAAACTTATTTTTATCTATTATTATTTTTCCATATAGATAAAAATATATAATTTTTATATAATTATATAGAATTACGTATAATTAATAATTTATATATTATTTTAATATATATATAATTTTTATTAATAAATCTAAGAAAATTATATAATTAGTATTTTATTCAGTTTTATAGTTTAATTATGTTATTTCAGGTAACTAGAAGATGTACCATCTAAATGTTTAGCAGATATTTAAAGATAATAAATACAGTCTTCAGATTTATTATTAAGAAATCTTATATTAATCGAATCTGCTTCGGAATTAGTGAACCTTTCTAGCTGAATTGTATATCAATCTATATGCCTTCTTTGATAATATAAAATATAATAATAATTATTTTTTTAGCCGATGCTGGAAGAAGAAATCAGCATCTACAGCAGAGCCCAATATCATAACAATGGACCTCAACCGCATATACTGATTACAAAGTAATAAATGTGTATGTATTAATTTTCGTCTTTCTGAGATTTCAAGTGGAATCATGTGTTACAAATATTGAGTCCAATGATTAGGAATACTATCTACCGTAAAAATAAGGAAAGCTTATTATAGTTATATTGGACATCAGACATTCATAATAATAATTTCAGTATCTATTTTATTTGTGGTTTATACTTACATCAATAATTTTAATACTCAAAAGACATTTAAAAAGCAGATCACCATAGAAGAAACGCGATGATTCATTTTTAACGAAAATGAATCATTCGTCTTAATGTGACTCATTTTTAATTCAGTAAGAACAAACAATTCTTTTTCGTTGCTATCCCATTTAGAATTGTTATAGCCATAAGTGCAGAAAACATTATACTAAAGTGATACTAAGAAAGCAAAAAGCATTATAAGGTTTAATTAAAAATAAATAAACGATACATTAGCTGTTATTTAAAAGTTTTGTTTCATTTAGTATTGCATCAGGTTTATGTGAGAGTAAATTTATCGTTTGATATTTGGCAGACAGTATTTTGTAAGTTTTGCGTCTATTTTATTTTAATCATCATGACGAAAAGAGTTTAAAAAAATGAGTACTTTTTTTTTATTAAAATAAAAACATTTTTTTTTTAAATTCGCAATTTTTTTTTTAATATAGCGAAAATGTTTGTACTAGATATTCAGACATTATCAATTATAGTAAAATATAAATTTAGCGTATTTGATTGCATTTAAGATTTAAAATGAATTTTCACTATATGCAGTATAAAAAAACAAGTTCTGATTGCATGCAATAAACGAAATATTATGCATTACTGTGATGTATGCCTCATTAATATAAATCAATATTCTTTGTTATTCTTACAGGATGAAAATACTGTGAATAACTTACGAGAAATTGCTGAGATGCTCAATGAAATTGATACGTATTCATGTGGCATGTAACTTCCATGGACTAAGAGGTGAAGCTGTAAATGTGACCATACAATAAATACTGTGATTCGTATTCATTTTCATTTTAGGGCTGTATATAAGACAATGTGTGTGTGTTATCGTACCAATTGGTGGAAGACGTTGGATGGTGATATTTTATTGTCAAAAAGAACTTTTGCATGCATATAACATTTAGTATCATTGGTGTCAATAAAAGTTTTTTGTTTGGTTCAGTAATTTGTGTGTTTAATTCTTTGATGCACATCACAAAAAACTGACTTTATTTACAGATCAGCGCATGGTAACGTATATGTATGAAAAATAATGCACCGCTGCTATTATGTATGCAAAATACTATTCACGAAAAGTTTTTTTGTGCTGCTGCCAGTCGACACCAAGACAATTCTCAACAAGCAGAAAACTGTTGTTAGTTGAAATTGATAATGATCGTAAGAATATTTAAAGTAATTTCAAATTTCACACCCAAAATGGGTAATTGTAATTTAAAAGTTAAAGTAATCTATTGTAACAACAGACATGACTGTAGACTTTATATAAATATATATACGCGCATGTCTTAAGACTTCTTGCAACTGTGGACCCCTATGAAAAATTAGTCCCCACATGTGACTCTTATAACTCCTTAACTTCAGATTAAAAGTTACGCGATTCACTCCCCATTTTTCACATAGGAGCACGTATGTTGTGTATTGGAGTAAAAAAAAATGCAAACTAAGTAAATTTTCTCTGAAATGAGTAAATACTTCGTAAGCATTGTCATAGTTATTTTAATGCATTTTAGAGCCTTCGGAATACTTTTAGTGATAACAGCGCAAATAAAAGAATCGTATTTCTGAAAGACGGATATATACAACCTGGGCACACATAAAGCACCGGTTGGGTGAGACGGATACACACACGGGGGGTAGTTAAGCTATGCATTGTCAAGTACTCATGCAAATGATAACTCGAAGCAAATAAATGTGGGTGACTCAAAAAACTTATTCACAAACCTACTCGACCGACTGCCGCCTTTCGACTAAATGAGTGAAGATGCTGTATTGTTTTAGCCCTAGGTCTAGACAAGAAAGACAAATATAACATAGTAATTTAATCTTGTTATTGTTGCCAGTTGGAATATAGTTAAAATTCCCAGTGTTTCCGGAGAATATACCTGGAAGTAACATTTTTTTTTTAAAAATTTCCAATGGTGGGAAAAAAACAGACAACTGCAAAAAATAATTAGAAACAGAGAATATTGACAAAAAAGAAGAAATAAAAAATAAGAAAAGAAACACGTTCACAGTATAGTCTATAAAGCACACATTTTATGTCTGGCCTCCCAATATCTGCTCCACATTGATCCAGAGCTGAGTGCACGGCAGCGTGCCAAATGAATGGCATCTATTTATTCATTGGAGTCACACTTTTTACAAGGGAAATCTGGGCAATGACTATCATTTTTAGATTCTTGGATAGGTAGTTGTGTCCAGTGGCGATTCGAAAATCGGCCACAGCTCTATCTCGTGGCCATTTTGTAATGTAAAGGGGTTTGCTAAACCACACTATTTGATTATTCGTTTGGTTGGATTTAGACCAGAAGTGTGCTCTGAAGTACTTCTTTATGATTCTTTTGGCACTTTAAAAAGGAACTGTATTGTTAGAGGTTTGAAAGATTTTTGTCCCCTTCTTCGCCAAGCAATCAGCATTTTCTTTCCCATCAATGCCACATTTGACGATTAAAATTATTTGGTTTATGATCTTGTTGAGACCAAGACGAGACCTGTGTTCTCTTGTTCGATGCTTCAAAACGCCTCTGAACATATAACTGACATTAAATCTAAATTACGTAGATTTCTTTAAAACATTATAAAAAATATTTTTTTAAATTTTTAATGGTCAATGTTTAATAATGATAAAAAATTGTTTTGCTTTAATCCAGTTGATTTTGTATCAAAAACAGAAGCAAGAAATAAATAATGAGAACATATCTTTATACAGGAGCATGCTGCAAATAAAATAATACGAGCAATTCAGTTTTGTTCAAATTGAACATGTGTTACTGCTCATTAAAATTGCTAGAGCAGCAATTTAACATGATACACATTTGAAATTTGCATGGTGGATTAAACATGCTGTAACATGGAGATGACGAGGTTGTCAAAACATTCAGAGAAGGAAGGCGAGTAAAGTTAAAAGATACAAAAAGATTATGGGTGACATTCTAATTTTCAAAGATATTACCCTGAAAATATGCAGAAGTCATACTGCAACATATCATTATTCAATAGAAAATTTACAGATATATTAAAGGAACATTAAGTTTTGGCAGCGCACATATTCTTTTGTTATTTTCCTTTTTACCTTTGCAGAAAATTCTGGAAAAATGTTTGGGCCATCCGATTTTTCCTGAGGTTTCTAAAGCTAACTAAACATTCTTTATGTGAGGTAAGCAAAAAATAATTTTTTTTTGTGCTGAAGCCGTTTTACTAAACGAAAAAAATAAAATTAAAATTAAAACCATAAGATGATTAAATGAAATCTCTCTCTTAAATAAGTCACAAAAAATTAAAGTACTTGAAATACGCATTCTGTCTCTCAAATAATCTATAAATAATTGTGATGCGTTATACCAGACCAGGGAACTAAAAAAAGGGGGGCGAATATCTAAAATACCTTTTAAGATATGTTTGAAATGTGACCTTCAAAATCCTTTGCTGTAAGTTACTAAGAAAGACAAGGTCTAGATACAATTTTAGGAGGGGGGGGGGGTGCAGATACTTACAGTTAGAGACTAGAGCAAGGGTCGGCAACCTTTTAGGTGTGGTGTGCCAAACCAATCTACCAATATGATTCAGCGTGCCACATTGAAGGGCATTTTTGAAACAATTCGATTCCCTCGATACTGCATGCAGAGTTAGAGAATAGAGATCAATATGATATAGATATTTACAGTTTTATTATATATAATTTTGCACATTTAATGATATTTTTTAATATAAATATAAACAGCATAAAATATAACTATTCCTTCAACAAAAATAAAAAAAAGTTAGAATTGTACATATATAATATTTATTTTTAAATATAATTATTGAAATAAGAAATAGACAATATAAAATATAAGTGTATTTCACTTCGTTATAGTTAAATAAAAAGATAAATTAAAATTTTAAAGCGAACCTAGTGTTTGCTCCACTCTACTTCCATATAAAAAAAGTCAACGTTATAATTTGTAACTTTCAATTTGTCAAGATTTTGAGCATTCAGTTGATAAACAATTTCTCAGCGGACCCGAAATATTGTTCATATGAGAAAAGAGTTTTTACTTAGGATATGTAGAACCAAAAAACAGAAAGCAGAGTACATGCAATTTTCTCCCTTCGAACAATTAAATCTCTCCAGCAATGACTGAATAATTTACAAAATAGCAGTAAATTTATCTTTAGGGTTATATTTCAGATATTTTTCATAATTCCGTAAATGTTCATTATTCTGAACATGTTAATCATATAAGGTCCATTACAAATTTATCAACCTCCATCCGCTCAAAAATCGACTAATTTGTTGAGTAGCGTAATGTGCCACTGAGAATTGTACCGCGTGCCATAGGTTGCCGACCCCTGGGCTAGAGATTCTGCGAGCCGGCGCAGTAGCTGTTGAAGGTTTAAGAACGAATTTCGTTGAATGTTTTGTTATATGTAGATCTGTTAGTCGCCCGAATTTATAGCCAGTGAATTTTGATTAACTATCCTTTTTTTTAAAATATTTTAAGAAATGACTCACACTTTGAAAAATACTAAAATATTGCTTGCCGAAATCTACAAATGCATGGAATAAAATTCTGATAACATTACTGCTCAAATTTGCTATTACCTTGAGGTCCAAGTATATATTGACTAAAATATGTCTGAGGCTCGAATATTCAAAAACTCAAGAGACACTGTAATGCCCATATTGCTCTTACAAAATCTGTGTCTATTTAAGAACCGAGTAGAGGGAAAATAGAAATATTATTTAGATAAATGCTCAGTAAGTAGTTTAGTAAAATTTCTGCATAGAATATTTGCGTGGGATACTTCGAATGTATAATAATTATACATTTGATGCTCGCAGTAGAAATGTTATGCTGAAATTTCCATTTGCACAGCATTATTGAAATCTGTGGAAATTTAATATTAAATAGTTACTTTACTAGTTAGAAACTTATTATAATTTTGAATTCAATTTGAAATTCTGTTCGTATCACCTAATTAAGATTCCTTACAGAGTTTGAGAATAAATCTTAGAAATCTCTTAATCTCCAGATAATTTATCCCAACATTTAAGCGGTGCATTATAATGAAGATTCATTTCATTTCAATGCTTCAAAATGAACATATCTTTACTATAAAAGGAACATTCCAGACATGTATAGCAAATAATGTTCACTAAATATTTTTAATTTTTTTTTTCATTATGCACTGTTAAATTTAAGCAAGAACTCTTTCATTATTGTATGGTGTTTTTCTAGAACAGTTTAAACCTCAACGTCAGCAACATAAAACTGATTCAAAGGTCAAATTATTGGATTTTTTTTTAGTGCATAAAAACTCTAATTATTAAATTTAACTTTGTATTAAGTAAAATTTAATCATTACTCGTTTTTGTGAAGAACATTTGTAATAAAATATAGTTTCAAAAACTAAACACCCTTTTATAGTTAAAAGAACCAAGTTGTAACTTAATAT
Source organism: Trichonephila clavata (assembly GCA_019973975.1). NCBI lineage: Eukaryota > Metazoa > Arthropoda > Arachnida > Araneae > Nephilidae > Trichonephila > Trichonephila clavata. Next base: position 15,604 of record BMAO01003086.1, on the reverse strand, counting down.
TTTAGTCGCCATACCTGAAATTAGTCGCCAAATCTGAAATGGGATTTAAAATTAATCGCCAGATGCGAGATAGGATCTGAAAAAGAGAAATATTTAATCCTAATGATCTTGATCAGGACAATGGGACAAAATTATTAAATTACTGTATTGTCATCAGTCCTGGACAAGTGAATAAAATTTCGAATTAATCTGATCTTTTAAAGTGGGTAAAAATTGAGTTCAAAGATTCCGTTACATACAAGTGAAGGGTGATAAAAATTGGCTAGCCAAGAGGTTGATCCTCTCTAAGACGGGTTTCCTTCTGTCCAGCCAACTTGACACTTCAAATCAGAACAATCAAGTGAAGATCACCACTGAATAATTTAAAAATAATCAGCGAGATAAATGAATATTGGATTGTTGAAAATTGTGGACTATATTACGTAATATTGATTCAATCCAATGGTTTCTAAGGCCACATTGTTGTATCTATAATTGGAAATACGCATTTCGTCTGTTTTTGATTTGTCAAAATCGGTGGGGTTGCATCTCGTTCAGATAGAAACAAAGTTTATATATATATATTCATTCTCTCTAACTTGTTTTATTTGTAGTAATATATTTGTAGTTTTGTTTGTAGTCATATGTTTGTAGTTTGGTTTGTAGTCACTTGTTTGTAGCCATATGTATTGCCTGGACAATAGAGTAAACTATTATTACTTGCTTGTAATCCAGCGTTTTTCAAACTGTGGGGCGTGCCACCTTAGAGGGAGGTACGAGACAACCCTAAGTGAAGGGCGCGATCATATCGAAAAGTCTAAAATAAAATATCATTTAAAAAATATATCAATTTACTAAGAAGAAGCAAAACAAATTACATTCTGACGCATTTACATTGACATAATATATTTATAAATGTATCAATAGTGCACAATGTATTTCATAATTAATTTATCAATACTAAGTTAAGAACATGTTTAATAGTAAATAGTGGCTTCCATGGGCTTGTCATATACAAAATTTATTACTATCTTATTAATATGTGCAGTTTATAATGAAGTCGTGTTTTAACCTTATATATATGCCATTGTAAATTATTATTACATTCTATATATTCTTATTGTATAAAGGGGGGCACGCGATGAAAATTATGATTGAAAATTGAATCGTATGCTTTGAAAGTTTAAAAAGCACTATTGTAATCACTTAGAGTTGGATGCAATGGCTTCTCAACTCATGCTGCTTCGGATTTCTCTTGTGCATTCTAATAAGGAATGAGGTCTTTACCTCAAACCAAATGAGGTGGAGGAACTGCGGAACGGAATAAAAACAATTTCGCAACTATTTTTAAGCACATTCCATTTTTAAAGTTATTAATTTTAATACAAGCAAAACCATCGTATATTTTTGATATCCTAAATGAGCCCGTAATTTATTTGTCCCTTCCCCTCAATGATCAAACTTCGTGGGCGGGATGAGTGAAATACATTCGAAAAACATCAATCTAGGGAATTTCTTCTGAGAAATTGTATTAAACTAGAAAAGCAAAATAGTGTATTCCTCGTTGATCAGTACTTCACAAACTTTCAACATTTCCAACCCAGTTTTCAATCCTAATTTTTCTCTCGCCCCCTCCACACAGTAGCAATGTATTGAACTCAATAATGTACTTCATCGCTAAAGCTACCGTACGATTTTAATTATAAACTGTACAAATTATCAGGAATAGTATTAAATTTTGTATATGACAAGACGACGGGAGTCAATAGTAATTATTAAACTTGTTCTTAACTTTGGATTGATACATTAATTATTCAACACATTGAGCAGTACTGATACATTTATAAGTATATTATTGTAACGTATCATTGTAAACGTGCTTTTATTTTTTTTTGTCAGACTGCATTTTGTTTTGCTTTTTTTCAGTGAATAATTTTTTTTAAATATTGTTTTTATTTTCGAAATACTCTCCCCCCTACATAGGGCTTTCGCGTCCGCCAAGGGAGACGGGTCCCACAGTTGGAGCAACCTTGATGTAGATATTTTTAAGGGATAGCATCTAACAAAGGTGGTTTAAAGAAAAATTTTGACAAAGTCCCACGGACTTAAATATTGAAAGAATTTCAGAGACTATGGCGTTATTTAAGCTTTACTTTAACAATCTCTGGTATTTCAACCTAAACAAACACGATTTTCTCTAACGAAAACTTTCTATCAAAATACGTTCTTCCGTATGCATCTTTTATAACTACTAGGGGAAAAATTGTAATCTTTTCGTGTTAGCACAAAATGTCGGCTTATAATAAGCTTATGTTACTCCAGAACCTTCTTATTTCTGTAATCCGACTTTACAGAGGGAAAAGTTCCTATTCCTTCTTTGAAAAATTCGGTTTGCAACTCCTTTTGGAATGATATTACAGTTGGATGGTTCTTTTTGAAAAAGAAATCCTACGCAATTGAAACATTTTACGCATAAGACTCCAAAGAACTGCTGAATTACAAATATATTTTTAACAAGAAGTTTTATATCCAATTTTACGCTTATGATTCAATGTCAGTATTCTAATACGAATATAAATAATTGAGCTTACATGAAGATTCTCGAATTTCTATATTTTATTCTGTTTTCCCAAGTTTGTGCCATGTTTCTCGTGTTTATAAGTGAAACAGAGAGAGCACGTCTTCAGGATAAGAAAGGACAATGTTTTACCTATTCTATTCTTGAAGTCATTATTTTGATCTCAAATGCTAATATTTTTTTCAACTATATAAACTTTGAATCTGGAAATAATTGTTCTTTCATTCCTAATTCGTGGGTTGCCTATGACATCATTTACTCATCATCATCATTACATCATCATATTTTTCCTTTTAATTCTGGAAGTGTTTTTGATTAATCTGTTCGTATTTTGATAAGAAAGCTAAATTACGGGAATTTATTCTAGATTATCCAAAGAATAAAAACTCTGTTCGCAATAGCTTTAACCCTTTATCTACCGCATTGTGAATTACTGAAGTTTTTTTCGTGCAATACTTTTTTTTTAATCGCTACATTGAAAATTAAGAGATATAAAACAAAATACCCAACTTCGGAAAATTTAATCCGTTAGAGCTAATTAATTAATTAAACTAATTATATACACTGTTTCCTTAAAATAAATTGACAAATCGTTTTCTATAAGGTCTTCATCAACATACAAAAAAATTACACACTTACTATTTGACATTAACTACTTTTTCGGAATAAAAATGACGATCTTTGGAATCCGATTAAAATGTCAGCAAGAAATGCAATTTCTGCAATAAAACTATTCGCCTTCCCTGCTAAAATACTCACCATAGAACCTGTGCTGTCATATACTTTGAAAGAGTGAAATTAAAAGAATATTTCTGCTTAGTATCGTATGAGTATTCGTAAAAATGGTTATTCTATGTAATTTTAAAGTGAGTGGTACTTATAAGTACCTTCGGTAGATAAAGGGTTAAAGTACTATTTCTTCTTCTGTGTTTCAGTGTGTACATTGTGTATGCCTGTTGTAATAAGGAAAATGAAAATATACTCTTATTAATTTATCAAATAGAAAGATAAAATATTCGAGAACATGAAATGTTTAACTGAATTATAATTCATAATTCTGAAATTATTATGCAGTTTTCTTACAGCACTTAGACATAAATATATTTCATAATAGTAGTTATTTTAATTATAATATAACATCTGAACGTCAATGCATATTTATTTTATTTATCTTTTTATTAGGGAAACATGACAATTTTATCGGGAATAAATTTATTCCATTTAATACTGAAAAAATACTTAATAAACCACTTCAGGAAAAGTAATTGAATAACTATTTCAAATGAATTTCAGTAATGTATACACATTTTAATGGCTCTTTCAAAAGTTTTGCAAGGGATACCAATTTTATTAACATAACTGATATTTCCAAATGGTTGTATATCAGTTAATTGAATTGATAATCCTATAAATAAAGGTACACAAATTATTAAAATAAAACACATATAACAGATAATATTTTTTAGTCTAAGCAGCGAAATCTCGGCAAAAGAGTTAGAGTAACGTGAAGGAATCCGGTACAAATTTATGTAAGGATGTAAAGTTTTAAATGTAATACAAAATTTATAAAAATAGAAAAACAGGAGTTAAATGTATGGCGATATTCAAATGAAAGAACAACATGGTCGAAATAATATTCATCAAAAAGCTAGACTGGTTAAACTAATAAGAAGAGTGTTCTCCTTATACAGCTTTACAAGCCTTGCAACGAACCCTCGTACTGTTTATAAGGATGTAGATCAAAGATTGCAGTGACATATCTTTTCTATATATATATATATATTTATGTAATGCTCCCTCTAGCCTTCTTTAACTTAACTCCGTTAAATTATTTTCTAATTCTTTGGTGCGAGACTGTTAGAATCTTATTCGTAATCTAATTGCTAGCGCGCATTTGTAACAAATCATGACTCCTGTTAGAAAGGATTCGTACGACCTTCGCTGCCAAAATAAAAACTCAGAGCGCAAGATGCTCTTTCTCTTTGTGCCTTGTCTGCTCGCCAATAACAAGTATTCGTTCCTGCTGCTTTCGCTTATGTGATTTTGTGTTGTTAGAAGTTATATTTAAAGTGAACTGTTGTAATGTCCTGATCAGATATAATTAAAAGTTACAAATATCAAGACTCCTTCAATATGCCACGACTACAACGTAAAATGTAATAAACAAGAAAAATTCCACAGAGCCTAGAGGATTACATATATATATATATATATATATTAATGTTTTAAAGCAAGGTAATTATAAAAATATTCTTCAATTTTTGCTTGGAATACAACTATCCAAGTAAGTTAATTTTAAAATATATTCCTATGTTAGGTAAAAAAATTAATTTTAATTTATTCTTTAATCCTTAATTCAGATTAATATTATTATTAATTTCTTAAGTAATCTAAGCTTAGTTTAATTGCAAAAAAATCTATCTAGGTGGTAAAAATTTTGTGAATTAATATGCTTTGCGAACCTGTAAAATTTCAAAGTTCAACTTTTTTTCTGAAAATTTCTAAGATTTTATGCATGGCCAGATCATTTATATTTAAAACTATTTAAGATACAGCGTAAGTTTTATAAAAAAATCGTCATTATCAGAAAATTTGATCTCTAATGGATATCAAACACATCAGTGAAATGCTTTAAATATCAAGAATGACAGAAAAAAATGGCGTTCTATACAACAAAAAACCGACAAGGCAAGCTTTTTTTTAGATTTCGTGAAATTTAAATGAAGAGACACTAAAATGCCTTCAGTGGGCCATTTGTACCAATGGGCCATGGGTTGAAGACTTCTAATCTATAGGATTGAGCTCCGACATCCTCATATGCCATACACTAGCTATGGAGAATACCTTCAGATAACCACTGACAAGATCAGCTATGTGAGAATGAGTGTTTATTAACGTTGAACTGTAATGGAACATGATTGCTGCTGGCGATTACAATCGTAAAGAACGGAAATCGTGTGATGAGGATGCCACTGAGCTGGCATCCCCACCTGTCCAAACTACCATCATACCAACGGAAGACTTTGGGCAACGATAGATGAAGCGTGCTCCAGCCTGTCTACATGGTTGGTCTTCAGTGGCACAAGGACTTAAACACGTGGCATGTCGGACACTAGTTCATAACCGTAACGCAGTGCTTCTCAAACTTTCACTATTTGCGACCCAATATTCCATCCCAATTTTCAACGCGCCCCCCTCCATACAATAGCAATGTATTGAATTCCAAAATACTATACTTTGACGAAAAAGATACAACACGACTTTAACCTTTTAAGTACCACCGAAGTATATAAACGTCTCCTTCAATCAAAGTGATAATTCCCCAGGCGTATATATACGTCTTTCTGAAGTACTATTTTTTCTATGCACTGATATGCATAAAATTATTCTGAAAGATTTGGAATGCGATAAAATGACCTTGACAGTGTTTGAGAAGGATTTACTTATTTCAGAGGATTTGCTTATATATTTCTTTCCCCACCTCCCTATCCATCACATGCCCGCCCTTACGTAGAAAACGGTGGTATTGAGGAGCGAATCGTGTAACTTTTAATAGGCAGTTAGGGGATTAATAATGAACCATACAAATAATCAGGTAAATATTAATTTTTGGATATAATTTTAAATGTGACATATCTCTATGGGGTCACTGGTAATTATTAAATTTGTTCTTAACTTAGTATTGTTAAGTTAATTATAAAATACATTGTGCAGGACTAATACATTTATTAGTGTATTATATCAGTGTAAATGTGTATTTTATCTTTTATTATGTCAGAATGTATTTTATATTTGTTTACTTACCATAAATTAATAATTTCTTAAGTAATCTTTTGTTTTCGACTTTTTAATATGCTCGCGCCCCCCTTGTAGAATTATCACGACCGCTAGGAGGGCGTGTCCCGCAGTTTGAGAAACGCTGCCGTAACGACTAGGTTTCCCCAAACACAGCTGTTTGTGGGTGGGCGTTATCATTCATAAAAAATAATCAAAAACGGATGGTTAGCACATAAAGTAATTTCTTAACTTTGAACAGAGATTCAAGAGAATTCGGACTCAGAATACCGTTATTCTTCCACTCGTAAAATGCATTTAACTCTCAGCTTATAAAATTTCCTAATGTTTTAGTTTTAAATCAGAGTATTAAGGTATATGTTACAACTAGATATCAAAATTTACCTTACATCAGTAATCGACTATCAAATTTCAGCGACTTTTAAACAGAAGTGCAAAGTCACCATTACGCTATATTAAACCAGTGTGTGAGTCCTCGCAATCACTTAGCGAAAAATTCTCTGAGCGCAAAACTATAAAATGAAATTTGTTAGGCATTAACTAGAACTGATGAAATCCTGTTTTCTTCAATGTTTTTCAAATACTGTTTTCATAGATGCCACAATGTTCACTGAACTGTTTTGTGCTGCTTATTTTCAAATCGTTTAAAAAATAATAAGTAAAGAAGTTTTTATTTTAATCAGAAAAAAGTTCTATATAGATAACAATTATTAAATCAATTGAAATATCCATTAATGCATTATATTAAATGCATATAAAAAGAATGACAATTAAAGAAGTAAAAACGGATTTGAATAATTTAATTTTGACAAATAATCCAATAAAAACATTTATGCTAGTACTATTATTATTTATTATTTTTAATAAAAAATAAGTGTTCACATTTTCTGTTTTTTAGAAAGAAATTTTAAAAAAATACCCATTAGATGTAAATGAATTTTTATTGTCAAAATTTTCATTCATAAGAAAAGACTTTTCAGTTGTTCTTTGTATCGTTTGTTCAACTTATTCCATGCTCAAACTTTATCTATTTATTCCCATCATCATACGTTTTTTTTTTCCTAATTTATTTCTTGCTTGACGTCCATTTTGAGTTGTCAGTACTGCAGCGTTTCTTAAACTGTAAAGTGCGTTCCTCTAGGGGGGCTTGATAACACTACGGGGGGGGTGAGCATATCAAAAAGTCGAAAATAAAATACTATTAAAAATATTAATTTACTGAAATGAAGCAAGTTAAAATACATCCGACACAATAAGAAATAAAATACACTGTTGTAATGGGCTTATTAACGTATCAGTATTGTATAATGCCGCATTTCTCAAACTGTGGGGTGTGTGATAACTCTTGCTTATTGAAAAGCTTGCGAGCTTATTGAAAAGTCGAAAACAAAAGATTATTTAAAAAATTAGTAATTTACTGAAAGTAAGCAAACAAATTACATTCTGACATAATAAAATATAAACTTAACATTTACACTGATATAATACACTTATAAATGTATCAGTTATGCACAATATGGATTTTATAAACAATTTAACAATGCTTAGTTAAGAACAAATTTAATAATTATTAGTGACCCCCATGGGCTCATCATACATTGTTGTGCGTGAAAAAGATCGTACCTCGGAAAGACGTATATATACGTCCGGGGCATTTAACGCACTTGTTAAGCTAGACCTATATATATAAGCCGGGGGCATTTAAGAGGTTAAAGTCGTATTATGGCCTTAGCGTCAAAGTATAGTATTATTGAATTTAATGCATCATTATTTATATGCAGAGGGGGGGGGGATTGCGACGAAATTATGATTGAATATTGGGTCGCAAATATTGAAAGTTTGAAAGCACAGATGTATAACGTATTTGATAATTAATTTATGGATACTAAATTAAGAACAAATTGAATAATTATTAATGACTCCCATGGATTTGTCATACACAAAATTATATATACCAAGTTTAATATATATCTTAATAATTTGAACGGCTTATAATGGGGAGGGGGAATATATAATGATGATTGAAAATTCTATAATTGAAAATTGGGTCGCAAATATTGAAAGTTTGAGAAGTACTGCAGTACCGCGGAAAAAAGTACCTTCATTTCCAACAATGCAAAACATTCTCACGAAAGAACAACAAATAAGATAAATAATTTTATTTAATTCTCTTCTTTCTCCACAAAAAAATTCAAAATTATTAAAAATAAACAACTACACTCTCTTTCAAATAAGAAGAAATGGTTAAAAAAAGAAGTATGTCGAAGGAGAAAAAGGAGAAAGCTCCAGGTAAAAAATTCTATGCCTGTCAAGGAGTGTGACATCTGCTTTTGACGCATATTTTCTAAGAGTATTTGACGCCATCGAATCTGCATGCATTCGACAATTGTGTTCCCGTTCGAGTGATTGCCAACGAATGGGAAATCAGCTCTATCACATGCGTCGACAAGTGATAAAGAAGAAAATGCTGAAGGGTGTTGCTGAAAAAGCAAGGGGGAAAATCGATGTAGTTTAGAATGCTCCTTTGATTTTCAGTTTTTGTGTTATATGGAAATAACGATAAAAATCACAGTGACGGCACACAAAAAAAGATTATGCCACCGTTTTTGAATATATTTGGAATTTTTTTCTGATTTATTGAAAAAGTATGAAAATCATGCTGGAGATCAAAAAAGAGTCACGTATATTTATTTATTTATTATCCTTCTAAACTATTTTTCATTTAAGAAAGAATTTAAATATAGGTTGTGAAAATAATAAGCGTTAGAGACATTTAATTCTATCGAAATGTTTTATAATGGTGCATTTAATATAGAGTGAATATCGCTTGACACGTAACTTAAGGGACTGAAATATTTTTTTCGTGTTGAAGGATGTTGCAAAAAAAGCACATATTAACAAAATTAAGTTTATTTTACATTTTATTTTAATATATATATATATATACATGCAGATGTTTAATAAAATCCGATCAAACATTCACGTAAATCATTTTACGTGCACTTTTTTTTAACGATTATTGGTAAAGTAGAATTAGCAATATACCAAAATCTTAACTGATTTCCATTTTCGTCTTCTGTTTTTGGTTAACTGTCTGAAGAAGCGTTCTCTTCATTTTAAGCAAAGTAGCAATTTGCTTTTCCCCTGAGCTTTCTGCCAACATGCTCGAAAAAAATTCTTCTGAAATAGAAACAATAACGAGAACTAAACTTACTGATTTTTATTCACACTTCGATGTACTCGCTACCTAGTTTTAAAGCCATCTGATGAGAGATGAGATTATTTTGTGTAGCGTGTGTAGGGATAGAAGATGAAAATAGCTAAGGTAAACAACATTGGCTTGAGTCACAGGCTATCCCGATAGTATTTTAAATCAAAGTTAGCCTTCTTTCTACTAAACACGTGAACCCACGTCTCTTACATTTCACGCCCCACGTAAATAAGGCCTGTGAGGATGGTGCTTTCTGTATTTCACTCGTTCATGTTAAGCGGTTTTCATTTCGAGCTAAGTGAACAAAAATTCATGAAAATACATATTGAATTGCCTAGACCGTTGTATTATTTCTTGTTAACCTATATTTCGTCTTTTGCTTTTTCGCGTTAAACGTATTTTACTGTACATTGGTTATGGAGAGCTACAAATTTCTCATCTAGAATTATTCATTTTCTTTCTTTCTTTTTAACATGAGAAAGGCATCGTATTAGTAATATTAATACCAGCTTTAAGGTTTTTTCCAGATTTGACTCCCAAATTTAGATAGAGTTCTCCATGGTTAAAAGATCTACCCAGTGGTATAGCTAGCTCTGAATTGACCTTGCATCCAAATTTTCTACAGGGTCCTATTTTAGAAATGAATGCCCAGTTAATTGGGATGTGTGTGGTTACACATGTTGGGGCCCCTGTATCTTGGGGGCCAGTATCATTGATATGGTGGTAGCTACGTTCCTGGATATACCACATAGAGACCAATGTAAATTTAAATGTCAACAGTGCCAAACGAAAACTTTTAGGAACTGGATGTTGATTTTTGAGACAAACTGAGCCCTAAACACTGAAAATACTATTAAACTCATAATTTAGTGACAATTATTGATGATTTGTATGTTTAGCCTTTCTACGAGGCACTTTTAAGGTGGAGCTATGTAGAAAGTCTGCTCATTCCTGTGAAAAGCTGCGTTAAGACGACATTGGAATGCTCGTTTTAGGAACCTTGATAAGTCACTGAAAGCCTGAGAGAGTTCAAGCGAAAATCTGGAAGTCAATTGGAGAGAGAATCCGTTGGAGTGTGTTGGAGCATCGTAGAGTGTTGAAGCCTGTAGAATTGTCTCTCTAGAGTGTGAAACTTCTTGGTTTCCCCTTTTCGTGTCTCTTATTAGATCGCATACTTCACGTCCTTCCAAGCCTCGTGTGATGTAGAATCTCTTTCGAAGCAGCCGGTGTTACTGCTCAGCTATTGACCTTAGTTACCCTTTACGGGGGAGACATTGAAGCTGTAGATTGGCATGGGAACTGCGCCTGTCACCTATCTGCCAGATGGATAAAGTGAGGTCAAAGGTTGACCTCACCTTAGAACATTAGCATCGTAGTGTCAGGTCTTGGATACTTTCCCACGTGACATTACATAACCATAGAAACGTGACTAGTTCCCTAACCGAAAATGGGTCCTTTGGGGTTAATTGCCACTGTCTCGTTTTAAATGCCTATCTGCGTGTCTGCAGAAGTGCGCTCTGGTCATCTGATATGAATTCATTGCTAAGAAAGTTATTATATGCTTTAGTTTTTGAACTAGGAGGTTCGATTCATAGGTTAAAGGATTTTCAACTTTTCGCTTTTGAATGAGGAATGTTATTTTGTTAAGAATATTTTGCAAATGTGATATTTCAAATAAAAATTGTTTTCTTGTTGTTACTGTTATTAGTATACGACTTGCAATGACGTATTTGGCAGTATAAGTGACATGAATGATCTAATTGTTGCATCAACTGTATCTGTTTATATCCATAACTCTTGGGTATATTTACTTACATTATGTAAAGGATTAAAAATGCAGTACCAAGAAGGATAGGCTAGGAAATAAAATTCAGCAAACACAGAGAGAGACAGTACAATAACTGTTTATTTTGAAAAGATATCCGTAAAACAGAGAGGGCATAATCCGAGCAGGTTGTGGACCACCGCAGATTGTAAAAAAGTGAAGCAACACGTCTTGTACAGAATCGATGAGAGTACAAATAGCATTGGTAAAAATGCCCTCTATTTCCTTCATACGATTTGCAGTGGGACAGCGAGAGTTATCCTGCTAATAAAGTAGTATTAGGCAGTGGAAAAAGTGAGTGTCATCAGCCTCTGCTCAACATCCATGTATCGTTGAGGAAGCATTATATCCTGGAGGCTGACCAGAGATTATTTGCTATCTTGTTCATAGAAGCTCCAGATCATGATGCTGCATTGTCGCGCAGTGAAGCATTCCACAGAGGCGCCGGATTGAATCTGTCACCGCGTAGAGGCCATATTGGTATGCGGAGACTTACCCTAGACAAACCATTATGTCGTCAATGTTGATGTAACCGGTATCATTGCATATGGAGCCTGTATTTGGTGTCAACGAACACTGTGAGTTTAAGCTTCTAGAAATGCTATACGGGTAATGGTTCTGATTGATAAGAAGAAGAAAAAGTGCGTCATGAGGGTGTTGCTAATTTGCAATACAAGTAGTCAGAGATTCCCTTGACTACTTGTTGGTGCAGGCTTTGATCAGTGTCACTGAAACCATACCATCACTTGCCACATCTCCTTGTTTCAATTACCTGTGCCACAAACGGTGTGCCGTGGTTGCATCTAAGTAAATATTCAATTATATTTGAAATATGAACAATTCTGTTCTTCTTAATCCAATCATTAATTCCCCAATGATTTTCTGTCACAAATAATGCAAAGCATGTAGACCATTCTGCAGGTGTCTTACCTTATATTCTAATACACGTATGCTGGACAGCTGTGTCTTTCACATTATTTACATTGGAGCTAGGAGTACCTCCCCTGAAATTTCCATTATTTTTTGGTGAACCCTTCTTGGTGTTGCATTTTTAATATCGCGTAGTATAATTTTGATAATGAAAGAAATTTAAGACGGAATATATTCAAATAAAATAAATAGGTGGGACGTGATACCCATCCAGTATTGATTACTATCTTAAACCACTTATTGGTATATTTGAGCAAGTTTAAACTTTGTATTTGTGCATCTGCCTTTAAAAGAATCAATTATTCTATCAACTAGGCCAACTAATTATTCACCACTAGGTCCCCAAAACGGGGTTAACATAGTTTATCTTCAAATATATTTCAGTAGCGTGCAATAATGTTCATTGTAATAAGGAGGAAATATTTTTGATTTCTTAATTAATGAGTTGAACACAGCTAAATATGTTTTGAAATCTTATTATTACAATTTTGATAAAATGCCTTAAAAATATTAACTAAAAGTAAGATGATAGAATGAGCTATGTTTCAATACTACCAATATTTTTGATTAAAGGTTTATGTTATATGGTGTTATTTAAAGTTTAAAATTTAAATTTTTGTTGTGAAATAAATACTATCCAAGATTTCAGAAGCAGTTTTAATATTTAAATAGAATATTTAAATTTTAGTGATAAACTTTACTATGATAAAGCCTTAAAATTACATAAATTAAAAGTTAGTTTCATTTCAATCTAAAAAACATTTATTATGCTAAGTTAAGTAAAATATATGATTATAATGGCTAAAAAAACTTTATAATTCTTAGATGTTACAGAAAAAGTTTTAAAAATATTACAAGCAGTAAAGTAACAGTTCTGAAACACATGAAAGCGTTTAAAATATTTTTAAAAAAAGATAAATTCAAAACCGTTATAAATTAAATTGTATTAAAATTCATGTATAGTTTTCTTAAATTCCAGGTTAGGCAATTTCAATTATATTTTAAACTTATTTTGCATTAAGAAGTATTTTATTTTATATATATCCTTTGAAAAAACTATTCTTAAAATTGTGGAGATTTACTTCTTTCTGTTAAAATTCATAACATTCAAATCATTATCACTTACTAACAACAAATTCCATTTTTTTATTGAAAAATATTTTTAATAAGATGCATTGCAATTTTGTAAATATTTAAGAAGTACATGAAGAAGCAGTTTTAGAAGAATTAAATTAAATAATAAACAGAAATGAAAGAAAATTTTATGACAAAATTCTATTGTTTTGCTTGAGAAGGTTCTATCAATATTTATCTATTCATTTATCAATGTATGTATGTATGTATATTAATAAACAGTGAACAAGTAAATAAAATAAAATAATTGAGTAATTAAATATCCTTGTGAGGAACAAAAGGGATTTCAAATAATAATATCTGTAATCCCATTACACATAGTTCTTTTTATCACAATTTACAACAATAACAATGAATTAGCGAATTAAATCATTATTTGCAAAAAAATTAATTTGTATTTTTACTCTGAAATGGTGAATAAAAATTCTCATTCAAAATCTTTTACGATAAATAACTTTTATTTGTAACATATAATTTTCATTTTAAATTAACTTGATTATTAGAATACTTAATTATAAGAATAGTTTAAATTATTTTGCTTCTAACAGCTCATTAATGTTATCTAATATTATTACTTATCCAAATACTTAAATTGTTAACCCTATTTGAGAGTGTGCAAGTATGTGTGTCACAGAAATCCAGCGATGACGAGTAAACTTGTCAATCACAGAGTGTTGTTCTTAATGCCACCTGATTGACAAAGGCCATATCAAGCTGCACGAAATCCATCATGGCAAAAGGCTAAGTGATGCCTGTCGTTAGCCATAACCTTGAGCATCATACAGGTGACAGAACGATGTAGTTCGAACCCCAATTTTGAGGGAGAACACCCTCGGGAAGTCAAGGTCTCCCACCTCTCTTCCCTTTCCACCAACCTTATGTGAGTACTTGTGGCTCGACAGCTATTTAAAGTACCCCCACCCTCTGCCGCAAAGGCACTATATATTTAAAAACATCCATGACTTCTCCAGGATTCCAATCCAGGCCCTACGGCACAGCAGTCGGCTTCAGTAAATACTATACTGGATGAGCGGCCAATCACAGCGTGAATGTCACTATTAAAATATTTTTTGGGGTTTATTTTTTAAAAAATTCCTAATTTTAATACTAATACTTATAATAATTTATTTGGTTAACATAAACAAAACATGAAATACATAAAACAACTCGAAAAATGCAAGAAATATTAAATACATACATATAAACGTAAGAATTTAAATTCATCTCGAGGATTTGTATTCACCGAAATAGGGTATACATATAAGACTTAAAAAAGTCAGCACATGGTTTTAGCATCAAACAATTAACATTTACATCATTCTACAGCTAGGTAACTCAGGGCCAGGAGTTATCCGTAGGCTCAGCTCCTGGTCAGCATCACACGTTTACCATACCTGAAGGAGCCTATGACAAATCAACTCTTTGATTTTTGCCTTTGCCCCCCTTTTAGGTTAACATCTAAAAACATTATCACCGTACATAAATAAATTCGTTATACCAACTTATACGCCGTTTCTACCCTTTGCATATGGTGACGCATGAGTTAATCTTAAACTTTCACATATTTTATTTATTTGTCTTACTCTAACCTGACCTTAAAATATTTTAAACATTTTGAAATTAGGGAATATGTTTTGTTTTTCTCAAAAATACAATTTAAATAGCCAATGATCACTACTTTTGTACGCATGACGTGTATGCTTGTCATGGTAAAAAAAATTTGTATATTCCCCATGACGAGTAAACTCGTCAATCACAGTTAACCCCTTAAGTGCTGTGGACGTGTATACACGTCCTGCTGAGCCGGTGCCTTTAGTACCCCGGATGTGAATATCATCCTTACAAAGGAAGACTTTTTCTATTGTGCTGCTCTATTTAAAACTAGTCCCACAGCTTTGGAATGCAACAACATGAGATTGATAGTGCTTCTAAAGAATTTACTTATTTCGGAGAAGATGTGGGGAAGGAATTTGAAAGGGTATATTCCAGGGACAATGAGAAATTTCATAGGAAAGCAGTTTTTTTTTCACTTGAGTTCTTTTCTATTCTTTATTTGCTTTAATTTTCACTACCGTGGTAAAAAAGTTTTTTTAAATTTTTCTTACGAATGTGGTCAACCATGTTTTGGATATATCACATAACAGATAAGTAG
>BMAO01003085.1:0-61406 GCA_019973975.1 Trichonephila clavata | reverse complement strand
GAATTCTCAGCACATATGCAGTTGTCAAACACTTAATGGAATTAAATTCTTTTATATATAAAGGGGCAACAGAAAATATCTACGATTGTTCTACTATAAAAGGTTGAGACACATTTGAAAAAAAGAATGACATGCTTCAGAATAATTTTCTGTACCTCATAATGCATTGAACTAGCAAAAATATAGAACTAGGCTTTATTTAAGATTGCATAAGTATTCTAAATTTATTTCTTTTAAGAGACTATGAAAAAGGAATAAAGCGTATGCAACCAATAATAATTTTACGTTTTGAAATATATATCTAGAAATGTAGTTGTGCTTTGCATATATGTAAGACACTGTCTAGGGGTAAAGTGAATTTTTGAACAAAAAAAAACTCTTATTACCAAGTTAAACAAACAATTAATTTATTACGAAAGGAAAATTAAGAATCACGTTATTTACAACAACTAGCTGCATGGCCCGGCGTTGCACGGGTCTTCTCTTCCAGTAAAATATTCTGTTCCCAAATTTCTTTGACTTCTTTGCCCCGTCATGAGGGTTTTTACTATTTCCCACAGAAAAATGTAATAATTAACCATTTAAATTTTCTGTCGAGGGATTTGATTTAATTTATGATGGTCTTGAACCCTCCAAGACACCGCTAGGTAATTAATTTCTTTAGTTTGGGAAATATCCTTTCAATCACAACTTTATTTCCTAAAAAACTGCCACGTTTGCACGTTTCAAAACGAGATACAATATTGCATCATTCGCGTCTTCTGACCAATCATGGTATTTATCGGAAATCATATAATTTTCAAAATTTCTGGCTGAAGAAGCTATAAAAGCTGAGATCGCTGGAACAAACAAATAACATATTTGTGAACTGTCCTATGTCCGCGTATTCTTGTTTTACTATGTTTTGTGTCTTCGCTCTTTTCTAAGAAATAAAAGACATGAGAGATTCGAATCTAAAAAATTTCTACTCATACTTAAATTAAAACTCAAATGCGTCTTTTATAACAAAAATCTTTCCAATTAATTTTTAAGTTTAAATTCTTCCAAGCTATATAATGATACTTGTATAAAATTTATGGAATCCTAGGCAGTAAAGTAAAATAAATTATGTAAAACAATCAGTTACTATTAATTAAATATTAAAAGCAAATTTTAGAAATTCAGTACTGAAGATTTTTTTATGTAACAAAAAATTGTCTTCGTTCTTTGACATATATCTAATTTACAGCATGTGTTATTATTAGTACTTATTTACTATTATTATTTATTTTTATTATTGTCGTTAGAAGTTGTAGTAGCAGTAAGATTTTCTCACTAATTATAAATATATTGAGGTATTTTTCTCTTAAAAGTGAATGGAAAAAATTAAAGGAATTCCCAGAATAATTGAACTGAGCAAACTCAATTGCCATATAGTAGAAAATAATCAATTTCTTTTCAGAGAAAGTGCGAACTCAAATTCCTATTACCTGGAATCCTAATAGAGTTCGGGGAAATCAACTTTTATTCTACTTAGAAATGTGCATCAATTCAATTAAATCCTTAAAAAGAATTCAGATTAAATTGTATCATTTTACATTGTCTTTTAGATCGTATCGTGATTAAACTGTCCACATAAAAAAAATTACTCTTTTCAAGAAATAGAAGGGTTGAATATCTGCTTAAATTCTTTAGATTAGAACTGAAATTTTATTTAAAAAATTTGCCTCCATTCAAAAGTTAATCAGATAATACAAAACATTTTTAGGTTCATAGATCTAAATCTTTCAAGTAATATTTCTTTATATAATGTAACAAAAAAAAATAATGTAGTGCACTTAAGGCAACTGACTACTATTGAAATTGAGATTTTAAAAAGCATATAAATGGGGATAATTTTCTCTCTCTAACACTCTTTTATAAGCTTCACGTGTATGTAACAGAATCTTTGAACTCAATTTTTACCCACTTTAAAAGGTCTGATTAATTCGAAATTTTGTTCACTTGTCAAGGACCGATGACAATACAATTTTAATAATTTTGTTCCAATGTCCCGATCAGGATCATCAGGATTAACGATTCCCCATTTTCAGATCCCATCTCGCATCTGGCGACTAATTGCACATCCCATTTCCAGATTTGGCGACTGATTCCGGAATTGGCTACTAAAAGATTAAGTTACAACCTAGTTCGATTAACTATAAAAGAGTGTTTTTTAGTTTTTTTTAAACTATAGTTTTTATAGACATTTATGATATTTAGTGTCAGATGAATTAGAATACACATATAAAATGGTTTTATGAATGCTATTACAAGAGAAAAATTATTTAAATGCAATTTTTTGGCAAAAAATGAAGAAAGAATGACATACTTTCAAAACATTCTCTTTTCATGAAAAATGCTTCTACAAAAATAATATTTTGCCTATTCATAGCGAAGACTTCTCTACAGAAATTGACCGAGGATTATTCAAATATATATTTCTTAAAAGTGGGTTTACTCATATTTTATGAAATCAGACTGTCACGGATCTATTCAGAATTTTCAACTAACAAATCCTCTTGGGGAAAAATGGTCTTTAAAATTTATTTTATTGAAACCATCCTGCAAAGAAGAAGATGTGAGTATGCAAATTAAATTTTGTATATCAAGATTAAACTTTCGAGTTAGAGATTAGAAAGGAAGAGAGAGAAGAGAGAGAGAGAAAGTTAGACTGCTACGGTTAGCAGTAATAAATTAAACACATAAAGTAAGGCGTGGATACTTAGTAGCTGAATATTGTAATATTAAAGTTGACGATTTGTCAATTAGATTAGGTCTCTAAAAACAGAGAATCATAAGGTATTCCTTGGACGTAAGTGATCTGTTCATTTAGTCTTCTCGTATCTCGTCTGCCTCGCTATTGTAATTCATATTTAGAATTCGGGTGCATCTCTAGACTTGGTTAATAGATTTTGTGTTGTTGTTTATACGGAAAATAAATTGAAATTATTTTGGAATATGTCTAGTCTTCCTTCTGACCTCCCTACACTGAGGCAAGAGATAGCTTCTTCCTCACAAGAGTACCGAAAATTTTAACAAAAAACACCCATTATCGCTTAAATGGATCGTAACTCTGAAATGCGAGTTTTTCTAATATCCCATTTCACGTTCGGTAAAGTAGTCATTGTTATATATAGGTAAAAATATTATTATTATTACAGACGCATTTTTCTTAAAAGGAGAATGTTTTGAAAATATGTCATTCTTCTTTTCATTTTTTGCCAACATTTGCATTTAAATACTTTTTTTTTGTAATACTATTCTTAAAACAATTTTATTTGTAATTCTAATTCAAATGACACTTAAATACAACAAAATTATTCATTTAGGCGTTTTCCAAAAATCACAATTCCGAGCGTAGGTATTTTAATAAAAAAAATCATTTAGATTATCTTCGACACAAAATCTCACCTTTTTTTCATTCTCTAAAAACTGTTTACGAAATTATAATTTTTTTAAAAAAATCTTTGCTTTCTAGGTGATTTAAGCAAATAAAAATTTTAATAACTCCCTTATAACGTTAAGCCTAATGATATTACAAACTTATCTATAACTAAACAAATACTAAAAATGAATTTAAAAAATCTCAAAAACAACCAACTTTATCTTTTACAATTTTGAATATTCCATTGTTATTTTCCGAGACACAAGAGGCACAAAAATTCTCAAGAAAAGAACACGAAAAATATAGAGCGACGAAACAGGAAAGACATCAAGAAACGCAAAAGAAATAACCAACAGAATAAAAATATATATTTGACGGTCTTCCGTTTTGTATTTAGCTCATTGTAAAACTATTCAACGAAAAAAATCCCCCCCAAAAAAAACCATTAATTTCATTTACACATTCCATCTTCAGCATCATGACATTTCTTTTGAATTTACCCTTATTCTATTGACTCGTGGAGAGAGGTCACCCTTGCGTGCTTTCTACCAAAAATTAAAGCCTTTCTTTTAATGCAAATTACAGTTTATGAATGGCAGCATGCATAATCTCGAAATTAGCATCGTAGCCATGGTTACCTAGGTGTGTTATGTTTTACGGATGGTTTTCTGAAAGCTCAAACGAACACTTTTGTAACGATAAAGAAGAATTTGTGAATGTCACTTGCGCATAAAAGAACAAAATACTTTTACGATAACTTAATTATTTTCTAGCTATTATAAAAACTACGTTACGTTATTTAGTTTATACGTTCATTCGGAAGCATTTATTGCTAACACCAAGGCCACGTTTTATTCTAGTTATTAGCTAGAGTATTATAAATCACAATTTTCTTTTCTTTCTTTTTTCTTTTTGTGGAATTTATACAAATTTTGCAATACTTTTTCTGATAAACTTTTCTAACACCTGAGTAGTATTGTGGGAATTAAGATTTTCATAATATTAAAATATCTCAAGAAATATAAATGTGTAATAATTTAAATTATTATTTACTTAAAACACGTCAGACCGACCACCTGATCGGAACATCTTGTGACGGATCTATCCACGACTGTACTAATACCTTGGGGAAAAATATTTCAATTCAACCAACTTTTGCCAACCAAGAAAGCGTGATTATGTAAATGAAGTATATTATATAAATTCTGGTTTCGCGAGTTTGTGGGTTGGCACGTTGGAGTTGGCTAGTAAGAGTTAGCAAAGAGTCTGCGAGTTTGTTAGTTGAAGATTGAAAGATAGTGGAATTATTAAAAGGTCTTGGAGTTGTCCAGGAAAACGGATTACACCCATGGATCCAACGACACTGATCAATCCCGATAAAGATCACCTGCAAGATTCCAGTGTAGGATCCGATGCATAAAAAGTACAGGCATCGTGAGCTTGATTAATTAGAGGTTAGCTTATTAGTGTGCGACGTAGTTTATATCTGAGCGTATTTAAGGTATCTTAGATTCAGTTGAGGGTCCGTAGTAGTATCCCCGTGTTATAGAATCTCACCTCCGCGCTCTACTATTTGATCGCCTATCTTAATTAGATTGTTATTGTGTATGATTGATATTTTGGTAACAATAAATTAATTAGAATGAAATCATGTCTGTGGATCATTCAGTTTCTCCCACACGCCTAGTCGGGTTTATAGGTAGACAAGGAGTTTCAGAGGCAAGCAGGAACCGACAGGTATACAATCTTTCTCATGCACCTCAGCACCCAAGCTCACGAAAACTGAGTTGGGCACAGTAGGCCTTGACCCGCATGGGCTGTTGCGCCACTAAAATAAATTATTTACTTAAAATTTGAATCTTGTTTTTTTCATAATATTTAAATAAGATTTCTAAAAATTCTATTTCAAAACACTTCTCATTTCATCTCGCAATAAAGGGTTAAAACCTATATTTTGACAAATTTATTGATGATCCCTCATAAAAAGAATTAGATCTTGAATTTTTGACTGATTTATATTTGTGATTCCTAGTAAAAGAATTTCATAATTGCTTACACGTGCCTTACTAAGCGGGTAAAACTTTTCCCTAAAACACTGATGTCATTTCTAAAAATAATTTAGATCTCCCTGAGTTTGAACACCTGATTATATTTTCTTCATACGGTTTTCCCTGTTTTTTCTTGTGCAGTTAAATCTAGAAAATAAATAGATCCCTCACTTGTATTTTTGCACTTGAGCGAAGAGTACGCTCAAAATAAACCCCTAATGTTAAAATTAAATAAACGATGTAAACAATATCAAGAAGCTTTTTCACAAAATAAATACCATCTCATCGTTATATTACATATACAGTTGACTCTCGATAATTTAAATCTTCGATAATACGAACCTCTGCTAATTCGAAGTATATGCTGAGTCCTTAGAAAAAACTCTTGATATTTCGAAATAAAACAATCGTTTTGGAACACTCAATATTTCAAAGTAAAATCTGGTTGGACAGATTACAACACGCCATAATTCGAAGTTATCTTATAAAACTCTTGACAATTCGAACACTCACTATCATGTACAATCCTGTATTAAACAGGTTGGAACTTACTAGTTTTGTGTTGTATTATCTCTGCGTGTATCCTCTGTAACGTAGCCCCTTTGATGACCACCTATATGGTCCCCCTTCTTAATGTTTTCCGGTTCCTCAGGTGAAAAGACACTTTTATTGCTTTCCTTCTTCAAGTGGACAACAGATCGGCCGCACTTGTTGTCAGCTGTCCTTATCTTTCGTTTAACACGTGGTCTTGCTACACATAAGTTCAGAAAGGATGGTCCACTGTTGTGAAGAAGAAATGTTTAGGGAATGTGTATTTTGCGTCGGACTAATATGACGATTTATGGTCCATTTGTGTGACTTGCATGTGGCATCAAATAGGGCATGGGTTGGATTGGTTGGATTAGACCAATGGTGCTGGGCACGGTGTCTGAGGGAACCGGGTGCAAAACGATTTTATTTCCTGTATTCAAATACATGAATTTTAAATTCTGTATAATATTTATACTATATAATATGCACTTTTTAAAAATACTTTAAAATACAATTATGTCCATAAATTAAGGATAATAAGTTCAGGCAAAGAAAGAGACACAAGCAAAACAAATTTGACTTATTTGTAAAGTCTATTTATTAAACAAAAGATAAAGAGCAAAAAAGTTGCTATATGTTTGACATAATCAATAAAAATTGCGATTTTTACTCCCTGGAGCAAATTTTAAAAAAGAACCTTTTACAAAAAGCAGTATAACATGGTTAGGATCCCGGACGATGCAATACAGGCCTCACAACGCCTACGCATGCTGAGTATCAAATTATCAATCTGATCTTGGGGAATATTACACCACTCATCAAGCAATGCCCTTCGAAGTTCCGGTAGGCAGGTGGGAGGGGGTTGACGATCTGCAATTCGTCGGCCACGCATATCCCACACATGCTCTATTGGATTCAAGTACGGTGAGTACGCTGGCCAATCCATACGGGTTATATCCTCCGATTGAAGTCATTCGTCTACAATGTTTGCACGGTGAGGACGGGCGTTGTCATCCATAAACAGAAATTCAGCACCCATGGCACCCCGAAACAAACGTACATGTTGTTCCAGAATGACATCCAGATAGAGGTGGCCTGTCATCGTTACACTCTGAACACGCAGGTCAGTTCTGGAACCAAGAATAATTCCTCCCCAAACAAGCCATCCTGCACCACCGTAACGGTGTCGTTTAATGGTGTTCTCTTGGTGGTAACGGGTACCTGGCGCTCTCTATATGAAAGTCCCGCGAGAATCAGACAGTAAACTAAACCTGGACTCGTCGGAAAACATCACACAAGACCAATGTTGTGGTGTCCACAATGCATGCTCTCTACTCCAAGTTAATCGCAGGCGACAGTGAGTTTCGGTAATTGGAACACATCTGACAGGCCTACGAGCATATAGACCAATGTGCCCTAAGCGTCTGTACTTTAAACTGTCGTACTGGTAGCTGAAGAGAGCTGACGAGACAGGTCTGATGCTGAGCTACGTCTGTTTCTTTTGGCAGTAACTACCAAATACCGGTCCTCATTCACGTTGTAACTCGGGGGCGACTTGTGCTGTAACATCTACTCACATTACCATCATCTTGGAATCGTTGCCTGGAGATGACACTCAGGGCGATTCCAAGTTCTTTGGATACTTCTAACTGGGTACGTCCACATTCCAGTCGTCCGATAATTCTACCACGTACAAAATCATCCAAATGTGCTTCCTTTGTGCCATAACTATGCGGTTACTTCTTTGCCACCATTCCTTATGTACCCCTCTCTTACACTCTCGTCATTGTGACGTACTATCCGAGCCATCTGGTGGTTTCCTGTAATTTGCATATTCTTCTTCAAGATGTGTGTGATAATTTTACAGGTGAAATTTTTATTTTAGAGTTCAATTTCTGTGTGATTCTCAATTATCCTTAATTTATGGACATGAGTGTAGTTTCATGTATATGTACAATTGTTGTTTTAGAACAGGCATGTCAAACTCATTTGATATCACGGGCCACATGAGCTATTTTATATTAAGTTGAGGGCCGCATGTTTTCAATGTTCAAAAAACTAATAAAACAGGACTTTAAAATGATTAAAATTATTTTTTATAAAACTCAATGAAAAAAATAATATCTTATAAAAAAACAAAAATAAAAGTTATAATACGAAATGCAATTTAATATTACTTTTAGAAGATATTTGACATCGTTTTTCCTTCTCAAAGCAAGTCATCAAAATTTGGTAGAACGTGTTGAACTGATGTTATTTTCTTAAGAAAATGTTGACAAATGTTGATCATTTAATCTTGACCTCTCTGAATTTTTGTTACTTTTCATTAAAGAAAAAAAATCTCGCATAAATAAATGCTTCTAAACATAGCCATTCGTTATACGCGTAACAAAAAATAACATTTTAAGAAACCGATCTACAGATGAATGTGCTTAAAAATCTAGAGAGAGTCTCAATATTCCAAACATTTTTACTTCAACAAAGAATCACAATAGATTTCAACTAATTCCATTGTAAGTTTTCATCAACAATTTCAATATCGACAGATGGAGGTGATATTAAGAAACGAAATTGTAATTCAAAATTTTTAAAATCAGGAAATATTCGATCGAATTCCATTTTTAACAATTCATTTTGGTGAGAATATTCTGTAAATATTAATTTTAGTAATTTAATCAATAGATTTTGAAAGCTTTAAAAGTGAGACAAGTTTTCTTTTTCTGTTTGTTGTTTGAAAGTGTTAATATTATCAAATAGCATTGTAACAAAAGGATTTTTGCCTTGAATCTTCAGTTAAATTGACCTGTAATATCAACTGAGATAGACAGGATCTTTTAGTTCATATTACAAGTTCATCTTTTTATTCAGCGCATTCATATTCTTTTTTGTTTTAAAGAAAATAATGACTTTATCCAGCAATTTAAAAGATCGTTTTAACACTTTATGACACGAAATCCATTGAACTTTCGTACAATATGGTTGACCGATCAATTCACATTCTATGTCTTCCAGAAATGAAGCAAATCGACGATACCAAAGTCTACATGCTCGAATGCAGTTACAATTTTACTGACTATTTTAAAACATGTTCAATATATCCAAGTACATGCCAAAGAACAGTACTTGCTATGGAGTAATACAATGAAAATGTTTAAAATTATTATTAATATGTTGTTTACTTGTTTCTTTTAATCTTGCAACTCCTTTAGTAATACTGGTCATGGTAAGTGCACTATCAGTTGCAGGACAAGTCAACTTTCCAATTAACACTTCTCATCTCAAAACTTCTTTAAGTGCATCAAAAATATGTATTATGCATAATATATGACTCTACTCGACTATATATCTCTACTATTTCATCATCTCTGCTGGTTACAGAATTTCGACTTAAACTTAATTTCAGGGTACTATGTCCAGCACAAATAAAAAAACTTAATTTTTTTTTTTTATTTGTGTACTGGACATAATACCGTTTTTTTCCGAATCTAAGCCGCCCTTGATTCTAGGTCACACTCCAAATTCTCAAAAAGTTTTTGTGAAAAATGAAAAATAGTGTAAAATGGTTTATCGGTATCAAATTTTACGAAATTAAAAGTTAAAATGAGAACTAATAAGAAGTGAAGAATTAGTTATTTTATCATTATTATAAACTTTTAATTGCATACATGAACCCGTAATTGCTCTTAATACCCTATTCAACAGATTTCTTTCCCTTCGATTCAAGCCGCCCCCGATTTTAAGTAGCATTAACATTGGGGAAAAGTGCGGCTTAGATTCGAGTAAATACGGTAATTTCACAGCTTTAGTTCAGTGTTCACTAATCTTGTTCAGTAAATGATCTGCTTGCGATTAAAAAAGTGATAACATATAACTAGTTTTAATATAAATAATAACTAGATAATATACAAGGGGTGATCAAATGAAAAGGTACGAAACGACATAAAAATGAAACGTTAAATATTTGCATATTCCGCCAAGGGAGAATGTAGCGAGACATCTCGGGATGCCATTGGAGACTCTGACTGGGATCGGATCATGCGCGGGTGCCCGCATGCGCAGGAGAGAGCAAAGGCTCTTATAAAAAGCGGCGTCCAAATGATGCGAGCACAGAATTACTCGAGCACAGAAAAAGCATTAACTCCGATGTGTACTGTGAGACACTCCGACGTCTACGCAGGTCCATCAAGAATAAAGGACCGGGGCTGCTCACGGAGGGTGTCGTTCTGCTCCATGATAACGCGCGTCCACACGTCTCCAGAGTCACACAAATGGAACTAGACAAGTTCCAATGGGAGACGTTGGACCATCCATCCTACAGTCCAGACATGTCACCCTGCGATTTCCATGTGTTTGGTCCACTGAAGAAACACCTGAAAGGAAAGCGCTTCAACTCGGACGACGTACTCAAGGACACTGTGAAGGACTGGGTCTCGTCACAGCCACAGGAATTCTGGGAACAAGGAATCCTGCGGCTTGTTCATCAGTGGGATCGTTGTGCTCAGGCCTATGGTGTATATTTTGAATAAAGTCTATATTTGTACCCACCGTGTCGTTTCGTACCTTTTCATTTGATCACCCCTTGTGTAACTATAACCCTCGAGTAGCAAAGTTTGTATTCACTCTCATTCAACAAACTTAGTGAATACATTTTTTTTTCCATTTTGTAAGAATTATATCTTCTTTGACAACTCGTTTTCATAAAGATTCACAGCAAATTTGTCATAGTTTGTTTTTTGATTTTTGTCATAGTTCCTTAAAGTTAAATTCCTTAACAACTGAATTACAGTTTTTACAGTGTGAGGCACAATAAAATATACTTTTATATTTTATTTGTTTTGGGCGAAAAAGATATTGCAGTTCCCATTTTTCTTGAAAATTAGGGTGTTCATCTTCAGTTATCTTTTCGTACTCTGTTCTTGATTATGTTTTTATTAAAATAACTTTTTAGTTTAATATGAATAAAAACCAAAATCCACTTTCCTTCACAAACGATTAAGTAAACACTACACTTTGTCTTGGTCTGATCTTAGCGCATTTATTATAGAAAAATTAAATGAAAAAAAATTAATAAAATATAAAAAATAATTTTCTATTAAAGGCTATTTTAAAAGTTAAATATGATTTTCTTTAAAATAAATTTACAAAAAATTAAAAAAAACTCTTTAAAGATTGATATTTAAAATTTTGTAAAATGTCTCCGCGGGCCGCATGTTTGACATGCCTGTTTTAGAACATAGTTTCAAATTTAAATGTGTTAGAAAAAAATTTCTGTTCGTGTATTTTGGAGTTTTTTCCTACCCTCTTGATAATTCGAAGTTTTTCATTGGTTCCTCCAATTTCGAATTATCGAGATTCGACTGTATATGATAAAACTTGTTTCTTGTATTTTTTAATATCACTTTATTTTTTGATGCTCATGTCTATAATCACATCAAAAGATTCATTCTGTCTTGATATCTCCTTTATTACGTTGTTTCACCATACATGTTTTAAAACGCTGATGTTTTAAAATAGACTCAACAGTCCTGAATTTTATTCAATATTTGGAGAAATAATGGTGATGTAACTTGGTTTTCTGTACTTATAAGCCTTGAATTAAATTTCATAAAAGAAATTTGTTTCTTTCAGAAAAAATATTAGGTTCTACAAATGAAATGTTGGATTTTCTTTACATGTGAACGTTTGCCTCCCTGTTATAGTTATGCTTTTGTTTTTGGCATAACCTCGTTCTCAGTCATATTGTCCATTGCCAGATTCATCTTTCAACAAAGAAAATTTCCTCTAAAGTTTCCAACTTGTTTTTTGTTTTGTATTTCGTAAGGACATCAGTTTAACCAATATTCCTGTAATTTTTATATGAATATAAACTCATGTAAATGGTAATAATTCTGCATAAGTCGCCCGTAACATAAACGAGGCATTAGGGAGAATGCTGTTAACGATCGAAAAGTGGAGTGTTAATGTGAAAATTTTCGGTCTGGTGTTTTTGTCTTCCAAATAAACCAGGTAGAACAGTGATCTTCTCACGGAACCTCTAGAACTAGAAAGTGTTTCCGTAGAACCCCATACACATGCTTAGAAGAACGTATCTCAAAATAATATTTAAAGTAGATCAACACGTTATAGGTACTTCATGTAAATGCAATTAAAAAAGTATTGCATTTATAATTTTAAAAATATAACATATTTTTTATATAATTTACTCATTAGTAATATTAATTTGTGATCCAAGTGTCACCTACTCATGCATTATATTTAGTAACTACTGGCATAGCTATTCATGAGTGAGCCTTGTATCAAAATTCCTTAGGGGCTCTTTTCTGGATCCCTTAATATTTTACGATTTTTTGCTTCAGCATTTTGGGACCCCGTAGTATTGATATGGGAGTAAAGGTACGCCCCTGTTAGTAACTGGGATCTGAATGGCATTAAAACGTTTATAGTTGTGTGATGCATGAGGATTCGCAACAGAACATTCAGGAGCTGTTCTTGCTTAAATTTAGGTTTCAACATAGAATATGTTGATATGTTGCTTCCTCTGCTTCATTATAGGTGGGTTTTTCCCACAAATGCAAAAAGGTATATTTTCCGGTAGTAAACTATTTAGTTTTGCAAGACATTGTGCTAACGAATGAGTATAAAATTATCTCGTGGAACCCAAGATAGCAAACAATATAGAGTACTCCCAATCTACATAGTAGGTATATATATAAAATTAAACGTTTTAATATTCTTTTATTATTTTATAGTAAAAGTTTAAAAAGTATTGCAAAATAAATATATCATATACAACTAAAAGTTTCGGTTTTAATTAACAAGATGAGATTTAGATATTTGTAATTATACAAACTTCAGAGAACGGGAATCCATTTTGCATACATATTTATATGTTGTTTTTCGATTTTTTTATGACTCGTGGAACCCCTGGGTACGCCTTATGGAACTCCAGGGTTCCGTGGAACACAGTTTGAAGACCACTGATGTAGAATACCCACCCACACACACACACAAAACAGCTGTTGTTCTGAATAATATTCTGAAAGCATTGTTGGAAACAAATCCCACTGAATCTATTTTACTTCCAGTACATTGAAGAAATGCATGAAAAACTAAATAATACGCATATCACTTGTTATTTGACATGAACTTAATACTTCACTGCGAAAACTCTCGGACCCAGTCGTCGTACAAAACAATTGTGAGCTTAAATGAATTAAAATATGAAATTTTGAAGCACCCCGCTTATTCATCGGATCTTCTTCGATTGACTTTTACTTTTTTTGAGCATTCAGGACAGTTTTTACGGGGTAAACAGTATAAAAATGAGGGTACTCCATATCGTTCGTTGATTCTAAAGATTAGAATGTCTTTGAGACAGTCTTCTATGCCTTAAAATCTCGCTAGAAAAGGTGAATTGAATCAAATGGAGCCTATTTTGATTTTTAAAAAGGCTTTTGTAAAAAGATATGCAATTTTATATATTCACTTAAAATTCCAACATTGCATACGCATCCGCCTAATAGCTCATATTATTGTATTGTCACAAGTTTACATCGATTTTGAGTTTTTATTAATATTGTATTCATAAATTTTAAACGACAGTGTTCTCTAAGCAACTTTGTATATTAGCTTGAATTGTGATTAAGAGATATTCTGTACATGTATGTATACGAATTAAAACTGTGAATCTACAATTTTCAATATCTCCTTTAATTTTTTAATATATACTTCTATCAGTTGCAGTAAGGAATTTTTTTCACCCACGTCTCAAACTGCTTTTATTTAATGAGTTGTTATAAACTGTGGCGTCTTTCTTCTTCCTTTTTTTGATTATACAGCACAATTTCTTCTAGCTTGATAATTTTTCGATAATAAGTAAAAACATTAAATGCATACTAATTCAATGAAACCGTGCAACGTGAAACCACCTCATATTTTCCAAAAAACGCTTCTCTCAATTTTTTTCAAAGAAAAGGATGTTTGTCCAGGAATGTAAAATCAGAAAAGAAGACAAACATGAGAATTGTAACTATATTCGGATTCATATATTCGAAAAATCATTAGTTGTTTTGTTTACAAAAAATAGCGGCTTATAAATAGTCAGATCTATTTGCTTTTATATCGTTCTGAAACATTGGCTGAAAAATTTATTTAATAGAAAATATGAGAATAAGTCATTATATTATTGGTCTATGAAAAACATCTCAAAACCAATGGATTCATACAAAAAACTGGACGTTTCATTACAATACGTGAATAGTAATTTCAAACCTTAAACGCCTTTAAAAAAATCTAGTGAATACCAAGAGAAAAAGAAGCTTTCTATTGGAGAAGTTTAGAATAAATGGAAGTATATAAAAAACTCGAAATTTCGATTTAAATACATTTTGAAATATTAATAAAAGCGGATGAACTCCCTTTATTCAACACAATCGCTGTTATTTATCACATCTAGTTGGACCATTTTTAATTTTAATAATTTTAAAAAATAATTAAAAGCTAATAATTAAAGCTAATTAAATTAAATAATACTTTAATTTCATTTTTTAAATGAGGAGGTTAAAATTTATTTCATTTATTATTATACAGCTGAAATGTTTTAATAAGAAAGGAATCACCTGTTATATATAAAACTATACATATAAAGAAAAACAAAAACAAAAAAGTTTTGTAATTCCTTATGACTTTAAGATTGAAGGCGATAATTCAAAACAAGTTTTACATAAATTTTTCTTTATACAGTTCTTTTCGCTCATTTTACGTTTCAAAGTGATTTTCTGCGTCTCATTTTTTGAATCTTAAACATATGGTTTGATTGAAATATTTATATTACAATAAATTATGTCTACATGAATTGCTTTGATATAAGCTTATAAAAGATTCAAAACAATAATGTTTGCTGGTACGCAAAAATGAAATTTAAATCAAAATTAAAAATGGATACATGGTATTTTTTAGTAATTTAGTGCAAAAATTACATACAGTTATAAAAACTCTTTATTAAACAACTATTTATTAAAAATGCTTTTTACATCTTAAAAGGCATTTTTAGCCTTTTATAATTAATTAATTGCTTTAAAATTGGTTAAAATGCAACTTCTATAAAATATATTTTGGATTAATACCCCTATGGAAAAGAGCGCGAGGTAATTTCCGTACTCAAATGGTACAATTTGAAAAGAAATGTTAACTTTAAAAATGTTAATTTTTTGACAAATTTTATTTTAAAAAAAAACTTTATTTTTTATAATTGCTAATTCTAATTTAAATAAAAATTCGATTTAGATTGTAAAGCTATAGTGATTTGATTAATATGTTATTAAATACATACCCGATGTTGTTTACATAAAATGAAATGACAATGAACTAGAGATTGCTTTATCCTGATTAAATTAGGAAAGCATGCTCTAGTGCACTTGTTATTCAAAACTGTTCTTGAATCGAAGACATGTTATTTAACAATTGTGGGATTACTATTTAAGATTGACCACTATGTCTTGTTAATAGTTCATACACTGTGACTTTGATCAAACCAAACCAAATTTAAACAATTCTGAAAATTATCTAAATGAAATGAACCTTGGAGCACTTTCTTCGGATGACCTTGAAGACGCTTCTTGTTCTTGTTGCACTTGAACGCAAAAAACATCCTAAACAAGCTAGATATTTTTATTACAATTGTCTGGCTCTTAATTTTATACAGTCTCCCCCCCCCCTTTATATACCATTTTCTATCGTTTTTTCTTTGCTTAATCTGAATTTCTGAGTTGAAAGAGTTTGAAAATACGGTTTTAAGAAATGCACACAAAATAAGCTTTGATTTTAAAAAAAAGTTTTGTTTCATATTTAAAAAAAAATTATATCTGTGTGTAATTATTATGGTATAAAATATTTTTAAAGCATTTTAAGTACACATTTTAAAAAAAAAATGTATTAATTTATTTAGTTTCACTCTTACATAATGTATTTCTTACAGATTCACTTTTTTAAAAAAGATATTGAATATTTATTTTAAAAATATCCAAAGAATTTCTGTAAAAAAAAAGTAAGAAGGTTTGGAAAAAGTGCATTTAAGGTAAAAGTTGTTAATAATATGCTTAAAATGTTTTTCAGTTTTTCTTAAGAAAAACTATTGGAAAAAGTGTATTGCAGCAAAAATTACTTCGATTATACACAAAATGGCAAACGATAAATTTTCTGTTTTAATTTTTGTTACTGAGCCATTTATTTTTATGTTACAATTTATTAGCTCTAGTAATTCCATTTATATGGAAATCAGGTTCTTTGTTATGGAAATTTATTGAATTTATTTTTATTATAATATTCTCTGAATTCTATTAATCCATAATCTTTGTTTTTGAAGGAAATTTATTTTTACTTTCTAATATTCTACTTTTATAGCAGAGGGTTCGTTATATTTAAATTAATACTTTAATAATAAATAGTATATTGTAAAATTTTAATTTTACTTATCCATTACTATTATTATTATTTCAAAAATCTCTTTCGAATGCCTGTTCCTGTCTGATTCAGAAATTTGGTTAAAACAAGCAACTTGCTTCGGTAATTTTAAATCCGTAATCAAATGATTAATTCGACATCAGCTTTAGCGCCTTACATTTCATATCCAGAACACACCAAAATAGAATTTTAAATCACAAGCCATTAATTGAAATCACCACTTCAGAACATCAAAAATTAATCATCTTTTTTGAAACAAAGTAACTGCTACAAAAAATGCTTTTAGTTAATTCGGAATGAATAATAAAATGACTTATATTTTTTGCATTTCATTCCAATTCATAGTCAGAAACGAAAAGAAAAACAAATAGTGCATAGAACATAATGCACATATAACAACTTTAATAACTGTTTATTTGAAGGATAATTATGTTTGTAAATATTAAAAAATCGATGATAAAATTCCATATTCCAAATTTGAAGAAATAAATATTGAGAGGAAAGATATACAAAAAGTTTAACACCTCTGATTTTCCAAAGAATTAATTAACTTTTATTTTCCCTTTTCAAGTTCACTATATCGAAATGATTTTCAAAAACGTGTTTTTTATTCTTTATTGCTGAAATATTTACTATTCCGAGCAAACGATACAAAATTGGCGAGAAAATATTTGGCGAAAGTTTAGCATCACGTTCATGGCAACCCCATTGTTGATCGTTTGGAGCTTGGGCGTTGTAGATCGACTACTGCTGATGAGAGAAGCAAACGAGTGATTCGGCGCTCTTTCTGTGTGTTGAATTTTTTGTTTTTATAAAATCTTACTCGTTTTTATTCCCATTTATTCTCGTTTTATTTCGTGGTGTGTGAAGATTTGATCAAGAAACATGTCGGAACAGGATGATACATTCCCCGGCCAGGAAGTGGAAACTCAAGTAAGTATATTCTTGCATTTTGTTTCTGCTCTTCGCTAAATTCGCAAATCCATGTTTTGGATCGCGCTTTCAGAGCAAAGGCTTCTGTTATGTTTATACTCGAGGTCGATTCTTCACTCCGGTTGGTTGAAAAGAGGGTGGAGTGCTGTTTCCGTAGGAGCGTCTTGCTAGCTCGGAGAAATTTTATTTGTATCAATTGGTGCTGAAGTTAAATATACGATTCGCTTGATTTCTGTTTTTGTGCACAATATCTTTAGTTCGAAAACGAAACAAATTTTTTTTATGGCAGCTTAGTTAAAAAAAAAATTAAGAGCAATTTTTTTCTTGAAAGCGATATATTATTTTCTGTATACATTTTACTTAGAAATTTCTAGAAGTATTCATTTTCGATTTTAAAATACGATGAAATGCGATTTTTTTTTTAAATTCAAATTTAAAATTAACAATCTATCCAAGAATTTAATAATGCAAAATACAAATATTTTCTTTTAGAAATTTTCCTCTCTAAATTATAATGTAAATCATCCGATTTTTAGTTTGATATTTAAAAAAACAACATGAGTTTTAACGCGTTTACTTCGTATTGTAGATTTTTTTTGATGATATATGTTATGAATATAAAAAAATTCCCGCCATTTAAATGATCTTGCTATTCTTTCTAATTGCATTCGTCAATCAACATTTTCTTTTCTGTTCAAGTTGGATAACTATTATCCAAAAGTATCCAGGAAAATTATTTTATCCTTTGAAATAAGTTGTTCATTGTTTTAAATTTTTAAAAAATTCCAAGAAGATGTCATATTTATTGGGAAAAAATTCATGTTTCTCAAATGTACAATTCTCTACGACGAACGTCCAGATTTAGCTTTTTATGTGTGCTCGCACATGAATAGTTTCGATTTACCATACGTAACATGCGAAGGAATTCAATTAACTCAGTTGAATGTTTTGCACTCATTGTTTTGATGCAATGTTGCGTAATGGCGAATACTTTTTATTGAAAATTTATATATTAAAAGCTGTGTCATCTAATTTATTCTTTGCCATCGCTTTTTTTTTCTTTTTAAAACTTCGTTGCTCAGTTTGTTTATAGCAAGAAATCAATAAATTTTTCTACAGTTTTATTAAATTTTTCTGAAGAAAAAAAAGATATCCGTGATTTATAAGTTAAAATGAAATAGAAATCAAAATCTGCTGAATTTGATATAGTTTCGTGAAAGGATGTTACGTTACAATTTTTTTTCTCTATTTTTATGTTTTCGCGGTGTATTTATATCTTTTTGAATTGTAATTGTTTTGAGAGTGTATATCGAATTCCTATTTGAAGTTTTCAAAAAATGAAGTGGCCCATTCTTAATTCTATGAATAAATTGTTAGAGCATAATTATTGTTAGAGCGTATTATTTTTAACTGTGTATAAATACTTAAAACATTGATTTAGAATATTCTGTAGTATTTTATTTGGTTATGTAGGAGATGGAACCTCATGTGTATCCCTTTTCCCAATTCTTGCATTATGAATAGCGGGCCAAATAATTCGACTTACGATCGCGTTCTCGTGATTCGTATTCGATTTTTGGAAAAGAATTTTCTTTGAGATTTAAAATATGCAGTTAAATATATTCAATTTTTCTTGATAAGGCGAAAATATTAATTCCTCTAATCTTTAAGCACTTACTTTGGAGTTCTTGATGGACCTACGGTTCTGTTTCGTTTCTTTTTCTCTCACCTTCTTCTAAATAAATTGTTAGTTTTAATTGCTGTATTAATTATTCTGGGATCAATTTTTGAACGGTTCTCTATGAATTGTATTCCATTATCTAAAAAAATAAATTATGGAACAGCTTAGAATCGTAGTCGATTCATATTCTTATTAGCTATTTGGTTTTGGTTTAAGAACATTCTCTCGTCTTTAAAAAAATTATGGCATTTATATATATATATATATATATATATATATATATAAGGTAATCCTTAAGTAATAGTATAGCATATTTATGCCGAATAATCCTTGAAAGAGAGCTCGTTCCCCTGATAAATAATAATAATCTTTTTCTCTCTCTCTCATAAAAAATAATTTGATACTATATTATACATGCGAATGCATAATTTTGAAAATTTTTCCTTTGACATGATTCTGAGTATTTTTTGTTGGAAATTTTTCGTATTTCTCTTAACGTATAGTAACTTCATGCCAGTTTAGCTATTCTTCAAGTGGTATTATTGTAATAAATACATAATTTTATTTTATATTTGTGATCAGCCGCCCATTTGAACTAGGTCTTAGTTATTGTCGAGAACTGAAAAAAATTTCTGCCTCGTCAAAACTGATCACGTCTTTCCACTGATGAAATTTTATCGTTGCATTTTTTCTGCTTCAAGACGAATATTGCATTCCGTCATTTATGCCTTCAACTTTAAGAAATTTTCGTATTTTTGTCATGTTTTTCATATTTGTATATAATATGGTTCTCTTTCTCTTAGAGTGCTACAGAATACATTTTATTTTTAAAATATCAAGTTGTGCCACCTTCATATTACTCACCCGACTACAAATCAAATCAAATTACCTTTCCAATCAAGTTAATCACATTTATAAGTAATCAATATGTGTATCTTGTTAAGATCTATCAATGAAACCAAAAAGTTAAAATAAGGTTTTTATATTTTTTATTGGTAAAAATAATGAAACAGCTATAGTTAATTTAAGATTCCGAAATACTTGCAAAAATAGTCATTACTATGTCACCCAATTATGTTCCTTATTTTATAATTGCATTTAAATAGCACATGTTTTGAACGTAACTAAATTACACAGGATAATTTTCATTGAAACTTTTGAAATTTAGAATTATAAGAAGTTGTTGTTGTTGTTGTTGTTGTTGTTGTGTGTGTGTGTGTGGTGGACCAACTGGACATTTTATTATAATCGTTTGATAATTAATAATTTTACTGTATCAATTTAATTTTACATTTAGCAAGAGATGGGAAAGACATTGAAATTGATTCTTAAGATTTTAGTGATAATATATGTTTTTAATTTTAATATCTACAAATTGTGTGACTTCAAATATCTTTCCTCACAGCTTCCGCAATATTTTATCCTTATATTCAAAGTATTTACTTTTGAAATTAATTTTAATATTTCTTTATTCATTTTATTTTATAAATGTGACGTAATATAAAATTAATGCGCATGATTTCTTAAAATGCGTAGATTTTTGGTGAGTGCTTACTTTCTCAAATAAATTCAGCAAACATTTATATTACACTTTTTTATAATTGTAACTTA
The DNA here is from genome assembly GCA_019973975.1 of Trichonephila clavata. Classification (NCBI taxonomy): domain Eukaryota; kingdom Metazoa; phylum Arthropoda; class Arachnida; order Araneae; family Nephilidae; genus Trichonephila; species Trichonephila clavata. Next base: position 40,735 of record BMAO01003085.1, on the reverse strand, counting down.
AATATGTTGGCTCTATAAAAATAGTATTGAATCGGCTCCGATAGCAAACACGTGTAAGGTTGACGTTGCTTTAATTGTTCTCCATTTTTATTTGAAATTTTGAGAAGCTTGTTAACTTACAAGAGACACAAACCTATTAATTTTAACTGGTTCCTCTTTGGATGAAATGCGTACCTGAACTCTCAATCGTTGGCTGGGAGTAGGTGAAAAAAACATGTGTTTTGTGTCACGTATGCCAAGAGGAAAATAAATTTTAGACTGATGTTACTAAAGCAATTTGTATGACTTTTGTTTGCTAGGAGTTTTTATTGGAAAAGGTCGAAAATAAAGGACTTGTTTACTTTGATTTTTTTTAAATCTGTATTTATCTGAAACTGAAAATACTTGTGCAAAATATATGTCCAGCCCATTCTCTTTCCTGCATGAGATAAACAGAACTGAATACTTAGTGAATTTTTTATCCCTATAACTTTCGAATTAATTGTGAGAGGCTAAATTAATTTTTTGAAATTCAAATAAATATGATTTGTTACCTAATACTTATTTTAGTGTGGTAAGTAAAGTATGAAATAGAGTTCACGAATGTTTACTTGGCATGCGTGTCAAGATCGACTGTTAAGTCGAAATCAACAAACAAAAAATATTGCTTAAAATATATTTTTTTGTGTTTTTGTCTTTTAGGTACATAATAGTTCTAACTATATAAATTGGAATTTAATGTATTTCGAAGAATTGAAATTAAATTTTTTAATTCTTCATGTTAAATGAACGTTTTAATTGAATACTTTTATAAACTAATATTGCGAAACAAATGTTAAATTTCAAATGAAAATGATGATTAATTTGACTGCTTACACATGCTTAATGAAGCATTTGAAAATTAAAACAATTTAGAGAACTTAAATTACATTTTTAATTGAAATTAGACTATTGCAAAAAACAATAGGGCGCAAGCATTTCTCTCTCTCTGTTTTTAAAAACAACGCTTGAAGTATAAAGTCTCTTGATGCAGATTCACCGAAATCGAGAAACTGAGCGCTTCAGTAGTTCAATAAATAAAAAATCATTCTCTGGAAACTCTTTTTCATATCTCTGTTTAATGGTCTTAAAAACGATGCAATAAATGTTCACTCCCATTTCTCTTTTTTACTCTCACGTCTCTAAATATAGCTCTTACGAAGAGCACAAAGTAGTCTTGTTGCGGTTGTCAGAGCTGTTAACAGAATGGGAAAAAAAACCATTTGAAAAAAGAATCTGTATCGTGGTCTTAAGATTATTACTAAGAAACATGGACACATGTTTACGATGGATATTGAAGTCGTAATTGGTGTATTGCATACAATTTGTTTTGATGGGTAGTATTAAGTCTTAGAAATATGACTTTTTTTTTTAAAATTTTGGATACATTTTTTTTCTATATGTTTTAAGAAACATGCAAGTTTGTAAAATGTTTTCTTTCAAATAGAAATAAATACAATTATTCCAGATAGTATTAGCAAGGTGATAAAGTAAACGAATTTTTTTTAATTCTGCTTTTTAATTATTATTCTATTTTTATTATTCATGTATTTCGATTACTTAAAAATTACCATAATGCATAATGATAAGTATACTACCAAACTTTAGAATTTATTTGGATGTGTTACGAATGAAATTAAAATTAAACGGCTTTAACTGCTATATAATCAGTTAGAATGGTGTTAGTGAGATTATTTTGTTACCTTTTATGCACAACTGAATGCTTTTTGTAATATCTTCCCCATTTTAACCTTTAGGTAAACATATACAAACTGTTATTGATTTAGTTTCCATTGTTTATTGTTTGTGAAGGTTTTGAAATTCTATACAAAAAAATTAATTTTCTTACAAATTGGTATTTATTTATGCTTTGATATCACCAGTAAACAGTTTTCTTCTGCCCATAAAGATGTTTTAGTATCTATTTTTTTTTATCAAATTACTTTCTAGAGCGAATCAAACAAAACATTTATTATTAAATTTCCTTTTATAGTTCAAGTTAAAATCTTAGCTGGGAAACTTCTTCCTATTTCTCTGTTTTACTGACACCAATTTTTGTAATTTTTAAAGATTTCTATGTGTTTAAAGCAAAATTATTTGAAGTTGACCTTTTAGCTGAGCCTTAAACTAAAATTATTAGTCTTTTAGAAGTTTTTAGTTATAGTTATTTTTCCTTGTAAAATTCACACTCTTAATTAATCTAATTCTTTATAGTTTAAATATGCCCATTTGGGTAGCTACCAATGGGGTAGGCCGGGCCGTGCACCGGGGCCCTCGGACTCTGACCACCAAGCAAGCCGAACTTGCGATAATTTCTAATACGTTGAAGATCTAAATATAAAAGTTTGCAACATAACTGTAACCAGGGCAACTCAGTTGAAAATAATTTTGAAAAACCCCACACAAGAAGTTATGTCTTCTTGATAATTTTATTTTTAATAACATTATGATTCATAATAAGCTAGTTTCCTATTTCAGTATTTCGTAATCTCGTATCTGCAGTAGACTGATGTAATTTTGTCCCCCCCCCTGTTCTTTCACAGAGGTGTGTTTTTTTAATTAAAAAAAAAACTTATAATAATATTGTATTATTTTCTCTTGTTCATGCATATTTTTTGTATCATTTCCTGTCTATCACGTGTCAAATCAAACCTGGGTAATCACTAAAGTTCACACAAGAAAACTGATTCATATACATTTAAGTAGTATGTAGCTTTGATTTTCTATGTTATGAAGAGTATGATAAAGGGCTGATGTTAAAAAAGAAGTAACTTTGTATTTTTGAAATACGAATATATTTTTTTTCTTTTTTCTTGATAAAGCTCAACCAAAATAGGGCCCTCATGTTTATTTTTGCACCAGGCCCTGTGGATACCTTGCTAGGCCACTGAATATGACATTTGCACTGAAAAGAAAAATCAACAAAAAGATTATATTTGAATACTCTGAAACCAATAAAGAGAAAATTTTGCATTCATAACATACTCGTATATTGAAGCACATGGTTTCAACGAGAAATTGCTGTAATTGTTTAGTTGTTCCTTAAAATTTTTTTTCCAATTCATTTTTAAGAGTTTTAAGTGTTCTTTTTCCTACTTAGAAATATATTTGCATTTGAAGAAGGAAAAAAAGAACTGATGTTAAAATATTAATTTTTTAAAACATCCAGGAAATCTATTTATTTAGCAATAAACATAAAATATTTCTATGAAAGTGATTGTGTAACGATATTCGTGCGTGACATTCAGAATGTTCTTCGACCACATTTTTTGTTATTTATATCTATTCATGATAGGAATGAATGGATTAATGCATATTAACTTTCAACTGTTTCCGCATGGCTTTAAATTTTTTCTTATTTCGTTTACTTTTTAATCGAGAACATCTTCAGACTATGAGAAAATTTGTGATGTTTCCATTCAAAAACCTTTTCTTGATTCATTTATTTTTTTTAAAAAAAATTATCTTTTAATGCTGTTATACAAGTATATTTTTATTTGATTTAAAAATTTCCTTTAAAAATAAGAATTGAAGTTAGCAGTACAGAAAAAATTATTTGTATAAACAAATAATATATTATTTCTCAACGCCTTGCAGTTATTTATTCTTAAGATAAATAGTGAAGACAAATTAGTGTACGTTTATTCTTGTATAATATACTTATAAAATATCATGCAAAATATTTTAGTCTCATTTTAAAAGTTATAATTTATGTCAGATGACAAAAAATCTATAATTCGAATGTTTTTTTTTTAAGAAAAAAGACAATTGCATGAAATTTTTAATTTGCATTTGTCTTAGCTTTTATAAATTAGATGTGATCAAACATGTGTATGTATGTGCTAGTGATTTTATTTAAAAAAATTTTAAATCTCTAAGATTAATCATGAACAATTTACTCTTTTAAAAAAAATCACACAAAATTCAAAAGTCGCAGTTCTTTTAAAAAAATTTGAATATTAATCTTTAGAACTAGACATACCAGATTTTCTTAAACAAGTGACTTCATTCACGTTTTTAACTCTTGCGTGCAAGTTGAGTTTGAATGTTTGTGTGAGAGAGATAATTTTAAAAAAAGAATACGTGCTAGATTAATGCAAGATCTTTTACATTAGTTTTAAGATATTCACAATTAACTCTTATAAAGTGACATCAAAGACTTCTACTTTTTTTTCAACTGTTAACATTTATTTCTTTTTCTTAGTTCTTAATTAACATTACTTTTTACTCAGAAGATATAATATTAAAGAGTAAATGCTAAACATTTCAAAGTTTACAAGATACATTTGATGTATGTATGCAATATTCAGACTTATAATTTACATTAATTGAAATATTTTTAGCTTTCCACTAAATTTTTGACATTTTTAAGGAAGCTTTTTCTCATCTCATCTATAAATGATAAACATGAGATGAAAGGCCTCTAAAATAAATTCTCATTTATATAAGAGAGTAATTTTTATTAATAATACATACAAAGTTGTGAGGCTCCAATATTTTTTCATCTCAAAACTTGAGAATACTACGTCATTTTTGTTTCAACTTGTTATTTAAATAGACTTCTTTAAAGGGAAACTGTATTCATAAAATGCTTAAACATCTTAAACCTATCATCATGAATTCAGTACAGAGGGTTTTTAATGTGTTCATATTATCTCTTTGTTTGAATAAATATTTCTCATTGGTACTATTTTCAATGCATGTTTAAAATGATTCTTGTGATTCAAAATTTAAAAAATGTTTTCATAAATTTCTACTTCTGTTTAAACATAAAAAATTAACTCATTAGTCAAGAATTAAAATCAATAATACAGAAGGAAAAATTAACTTTACATTGCATTTGTGTATGTGTGTGTGTGAAAAGAATTCTGGATAATTTTTTAATAATAAAATATCTTTAAATAAATTTATCAAAAATATAATTGGTGTTTCTTCTGACATACCATAAAAATGATAATTAGGAACTTTCGTAGCTTTCAAGTAAAATTTTAAGAAGTTTTGAAGTAATTAAAAAGAATCATTGTAAATTTTAAAATCCTTTTGAGAAAAGTGAATGTAATCGAAATGGGAATTCATTTAAAACTATAATCTTTTTACCTAAATATGGATAAAATAAAGAATTGTCTTCTTTGAAAATTGTTTTTACTTAATATAAATAACTGCTTATTGTATTTTTTCAATCAGATTATTTTTTCATAAATTTGGCTTTCTTGTATGTCTGTTTTCTTATTATTTTTCTATTGTTTTCTATCATTCTATGCACATTAATATGCATACGTATTTATTACATGATAACATTTTCACTTTTTATGATTATTTCAGACACATAAAATTTATTTAGAATTCATTGTGAAATTTTTACGCTCGCAAACCAATTTTTTAATATTTATTTATTTATTAAAATAGTTGCTGAATATCCTAAAATAATATTTGTATTTTCTCTCCCTTCTACTGATATTTTTGGTGTTTACTTTTAAAGAATTAAATGCAAAAATATTCGATTCTGTTTAAAAACATATTTTGTATCGAAAGAATTTTAAAATACATATGAAAATATTAGGCTTTTTTTTCGTACGATTTTTCATAGTTTTTGTTTAAAATTATGCATATTAATTTTTAAAGGCATAAACTTTTAAAATTCAACAAATTCCTTTCATAAAAACTTGAGTGTTTTTTAAAATTTTTAATAACTTTTATTTAATTTGATTCGTCTTCTTTGACTTATTGATAACTTTGTTGACTACTTCTACTCACAACACTTTTAAAAGGTTTGTCAGATTCGTTTTCAAAAAAGAGATTCAATTACATACGTAAAAGAATAAATACTTTAAATTTTATGGACATTTTTCTTAAATTTTAAAAGAATTCTTGTATTTCCTGAATTAAATCTTGATATGTAGAAATACTTCAGTAACTTAAACACTTTTCATACACATTTGTTTTCTAAGTGAAAATTCTTATTTCAAGCACTGTTTATTTTTTCCTTTTTGTGCTGAATCAAATTTCCAACGAGTGTTACACTTGGGTGATGAGATTTATCTGATCCAGTGTCACTCGGGAACATGAAATTTCTACAAAAATGAATGCTCTTTGCTCAAGGGAACTCGTTTGGGGAGAGGTCAAGGGTAAGAGCGGCCCTTCTATCGATTAGTAGCTGTTAGAGGTCACTTTTATGTCAAGGCGCAGAAGAACCTACAAGTTCAACGAGAAAGTGATTAAAGTACAGATGAAATGATTAGTTACACGAAAGGATGTTCCTGTCTTATCACGGCGCTCCCAGCAGAAAAAATAGGTTATTTTTTAATAAACCTCTTGAAGATAAACATTTTCTGGATAAGATTAGAATTTGCGAAATACATGCCTTTTTGTTGATTTATCTGACATTAAAAAAGCGAATTGGCGGCATGAGTTTTCTAGAAGAAAAAAGCCTTTTTTTCTCACATTTATTTTGAAATATCAATAAAGTTCATATTATTTTTATAGTGCAATGAAAATCGCTTGACACAGAACTGGAGGGACTGAAATATTTTTTCGTGTTCAAAGAATTTATAGTTACAAAGCATATTGCAAAAAAAAAAAAAAAAAGTTATGAACAAATTTCAATTTTTTAATTCTGGTGTGTTGCTATGTTGTTCTTTTTTGAAATGACCTTCAGGATAAGAGATATTTTAATTTTTATAAAAACTAGAGCACTTTATCTTAGTTATTATATGAAATTGCTTAAAATAACAGTGATTATATTAATATAAGGAAATGTAAATTTTGTAATGAAACAGTGATTGATAAATTTGAAGGTTAAGACACTTCTATTATTATCAGAACATAAACAAAAAAATTTCAGTTAATTATTTTCAAAACTTTTTTAGCCATCGCGCGGCGGCGCGCTGTCCCCGTTTGAGCATTTTGAAGGGGGGAAAAACACATTTCGAGTAAAACGCATTTTTAAAGTGTGACATATTGCTTGTATCTGCTATTACTAAAACAGTTGTAGTTTTTGTTCTAGTGAACGGAAACTAATGAACTTGGTATTTTTATAAAGCTAATAAGATGGTCAAAAAATAAAATAAAAAAATTGCAATTTTTGACAAAAATCACAATTTTAGGATAATTGCAGGGGCGTAACTACCGCCGTATCAATGGTACGGGACCCCTCAGAGCTAGATACGCCAGTGGGTTGTTGGATATCTTAATAGAAAAAATGGCATGAAAATACATAGCAGTTTATCGAGACTGCTGTATTATTTCGTGTTAACCGATATTTGGTTTTAAGCGCTTTCCCGTTAAACGTTTTCACTGTCTTTATTCCTAAACATAGGAGTATAACTTTAGGATCTGAATCCAGTTTTTACGCAAATTCCATTTCAAAAACAAATAAATGAGTAAAGAAAAAAAACTTGCGCCCATCTCTTCAAAAATATACCGTTCAGGGATAGGCAAATAACGACCCGTAAGGCAGTCAGACAATCTAATGTAGAGAAAATGTTCTGTGCATTTCGGTCGACATGTATTTGTGAGCTAAGTTCTTGCATCAACAGTTGTTAAGTATAGATGCAAGTTGGGCATTTACGTGCTGGCTGTGATGAGAATTTCAACAAGCCATCTCACTCTTCATTTAAAAACAAAATTGTAGGAAAGTGTAATAGGTTCAGGGACGTCTTAAGGCATGGACCAACTGGGCCCGGGGCCAAAGCCTCACCTTAAGTGGGGGCCTCGTTTCATTTAATAAGATCATGATTCGGATAATTTTAATGGTCAAATATTATTCCTGTACATATTCTCCGGAAAACAGGGAATTTCAAACTGCATGGCAAAAGTGGTAATACTGCATTATTATGCGATGACCGTTGTCCATGTCTAGGCCTAGGCCTAATACCATAAACAATCATTCAACTCATTTAGTCGAAATGCGGCCATCGGTCGAACCAGTTTGTGCCTAGGTTTTTGAGATTATGAGTCGTGCACATTTATTTATATAAAATTAACCATTTGAACGAGTATTTAATAAGGCATGCTAAATACTGTCTGTTTTTAAAGATTTCAGGTAGGGCCTACCTTTGCATAACGGCCCAGGGCCTCAAAAATCTTAAGATTTCTCTGAGCCCAGGGCCTTAAAGAGTCTTAAGACGTCCCTGAATATATAGGTTACATTTATCTCATTAAACTGATTCTAAACTTGAATCTATAGATAACATGAAATTCGCTCACTAAATTGAATGAAACTATCACTAGTTACTTTAATTTATGTTAATGGATTTTTATATGGTACAATTCTTACAGTTTCTGAGATCCAAAGTTAACTAATAAAGGAAATTATTTTATAAAGGTGCGGCCCTCCGGCATCCTCCGTTTTCACAATTACCCAACTCTGATATAGTGTATTTATATATATTGGTAAATCAACACAAAATATGTAAAATATCCTGATAAAACTTATACCAAACCAAAATTCATTCAAAGAAAATATTAATTTTTATGTTGGAGAAATATTTTTTTTTTCTTTTAGAACTTCTTTCATTCAAAAGGAAAGTTTTTGTTTACTTATTTGCTTGCTTATTTCTTAAATTAAAATGAGGATTATTCGAGTAAATTTGTTTTAGATAACCATTTCAACATTTGCCAATTAAAATTAATTTAAAATATGTATTAAAATGTAAACAAAAGATATTTTCACTTTGAGCTACATTGAGGAAAGGAACATTCAATTGTTTTCTTATCAATACTTTTATAAGGTGACTGACTACGTTTAAAAGCGTATGAGTTAATAATTTTTAAAATTTAATGTCAGTTGAATTAGAACATACATATTAATATGTTTTAGTAATATTTTCATCAGAAAAAAAAATATGTAAGAGTAATTTTTTGGCGAGAAATGAAGAAAAAATGACATATTTTCAGAACATTCTCCTTTTATGAAAAAGGCTTCTATGGTAATAATATTGTGCCTATATATAGCTAGGATTTCTATACTGGAGTTGAATTAAAAATTTTGAAATGTGTTATTTGTTTACTTATTCATATTTATTATATCAGAGTAGGAAATTTTTACAAAAAACACTGGATATTATTTCAATTAATCATTTGAAAATAATCTGAATTTTTCAAAAATTTTAGTTTTAGAAGTTTTAACTATATATAGGCATAATATAATTATTATGGAAACCTTTTTCATAAAGGAGAATGTATAGAAAACATGTCATTTTTTCTTAATTTTTAGACAAAAAATATTGCATTTAAATAATTTTTTCTTGTAATAATATTCTTAAGACAATTTTATGTCCTTAAGTATTAATTATCCCATGTATATAATCTCAATAATACTTCTCTTAAATTTTAAAAAATTTTCAGCTTTAAAAGGAGGGGAGATATTTTTTCGTGATTATATCAAATGAATAACGTGTAAGGTAAACTTCTCATTTTTGTAGCTTTAATTTCCAAATTTAAATTATAATTAAGAGACATGTCTACAGGAGTCAATGTTAAGCGGATAAACAACTCCTCTTTTGCTTACTAGAATGAATGTATGATCGCGTGTTTAAAAAGACCAAACTAAAATCTACTGGAAAATTTCCAAATAGTAGTAGGTCGTGTTGTGTTGTATTTCAAGGAGAAAACCGCCCGTTTACGTGCACTTGGAAAAGGATTATTCAACTTGTTGTTTTCGTTCTCTGTTTCGATACCTTTTGTGTTGCCAAGTAATTTAACTTGCTATAAATACTTCAGAAGCGTGTCTTATTTTCAGAATGGTAACTTATTTTAACTTATATAATTTTTACTTAATACATTATCATACATGAAGGCATAACAGAACATCGTTATTTTTCTTCTAGTTCTTAATTATGCGTGAACTTGGATTAACCTTTTTTTAATCTGTTATTGTTGCATATATTTAGCTCACAACTAGTAATGTTCGAAACTGACATTTTTTAAACCCATCATCGAGAGTAAAACTTTAGTTAACTATTTGCTTAGAGAGAGAGATTTACATTCTTTTTTTTTGACAACAACTGATAAAATGACTGGTCTGTCGTCGTAATGTGTTCCTTTTTTAAAAACTAAGCCTTCTTTGTAGGACACCCGGAGGGTGGGTGAGTGAGTGAATATTGACGTCGCACTATTCAGCTGCACGAGGTCTTTTAGCTACGAACCTCGTATTTTTGAACCATGGTCAAGTGACGAGTACGACACCTGAGCTAGCACCCCTCTCCTAACTTCCACACCACACCAACAGGAGGCCGTTTGAACCTCGACATAGTTTAACTTGCATCGGCCCCCTCTGAGCGGCGGGTCTTCTGTGGAGGTTCGATTTCATGACATGCCAGCCACGAATCCGTTACCTTGACCACTAGGCTACCGCGGCCACACGCAAAACGGAGGACTATGAACCAGACAGATTTAAACCCCTCTACACGCCACGTCTTCAGAAGCACCTAAACTCGAACCCACAACACAGTTACCATGAATTCGTAACCATAACCTCTAGGCTACCGTGGCCACGTGGTATTACTATATAAATAATCAAAATAATGAAACCCCCGTGTATTTTCTCAGTTGTTAATCCAGCTTCATTATGTGTGTGGCCCATGCATCCCTAAGTACAACTAGGAAAGTTCAGATGTTATGCTCGTAATCTGACAAATTATGATGCACATTACCAGTAATCCTCGTGCGGCTCCAGAGCTTCGTTATCTAAAATCAACCAACCAGTGACTCGATATTCAGTTCGTAACAAATCACATCAGTCATAATTATGCTAAGGTTTAATGTGTAATAAATATTCACCAGCTTGACGTGGAATTTCAGAAAGGTGTTCTCTTAGGTCATCTAACCAATATTTTAGGTTTGCAAGATGCTTCGTGCCGTTCTTTTACGAAATAAGTTCAAGGTAAACACATTTATGTAGATGCAAAACATGTTTATTTTTTCTTTTTCAAAATTCTCATTGAAATATATATTTGTATTTTTCCCCTAGTTCAATTCATTTTTTTGCTCATTCATTTTTATTTGCTTTGATGTTCGATATTAATTCATCAGTAGCGGCTTGCAAAACAAAAATAGTTGTTTATGTGTGTTTTACTATTAAGAATTTCTTGTGAATGCATAAATTAAAAACAATTTTTATCGAGATCTACTTATTCTACCGCAGAGAATATCATGTAGTGCCATTTTTAACTCTTAAGGCATCAAAATTACTAAGAACAAACAAAATCCTATCTATCAGCGATTCTCAATCTTTTTTTTTTCTGTACACTTTTAACAATTTCAAAATTTGGCGGCACGCTAATAATAACAGGTTTATTATTCTATTTTCATTTTAACCTTTATATGTATACATTTGATTCTTCTGTACTGTTTCTGGTTTTAGATTTAATATAGTCATTTCTTTTCCAGCTTAAGAATTTCTGATGACTTAAGTGTTGCTTTCAAAAATTTCGATTCATTATAAGAAACAAACACATAGGCATCAAAGTGTCCACCACTCCAAGTTTTTGCCACTGAACCTCATGTTTTTAACAGTTTGAAAATTCTCACCAAAATACCCTTATGAAAAATCTGGAAACCGAAAGAACAGAGTTCAGACAGCCTGTAACTCAGAAGCGGAGCAGTAAATCTTAGGGTTCAACATGGCAGTTTTATACGCTTCGCCAGATGAGTAGTTGTTCAATTCATGATCAAATGTAAATACCTTAAATCTATTCCAGTTGTTGATAATAAATGAACAGCCCATCGAACAATAATACTGGATTGCACACAGCAAATAAGAAATTGAACTGGAGACAGGAGCCATCACCATCATTTGGGAAAACTTGGCAAGGGAATGTATCATACCTAAAATTCAACAGCTCGTATACTTGGGTCATTGTTTAGAACAACATATTAATAAACATTAACAATTGAAAAGAATTACCTCTAATGGTGGTTCATAAAATAAACGTGGCACTTAGCCTAAAATAGTAATTACAATATTTAAACAAACATCTAAACAATCAACATTAACAACTGAAAACCATAAAAATGCATATTAAACCAATTCAATTTGGAATTATTGTAAAAAAAAATAAATTATAACATGAAACCTCTGACCACAAAAAAAAAAAAACAGAAATTCTGGAAGATAAATGACGAAGTTTAATCTAAAACCAGAAACAATACAGAAGAATCAAATGAATACATGTAAAGGTCAAAAGGAAAAAAGAATAATAAATGTGACGCTGCCTTAAACCATAACAGAAATTACAATAGAAATACAATTGACTACACACAAATCAGAAATTTTTAAGCTGAAAAAGAAACAACAAAATTAAATCTAAACCCAGAAATGGTTCGGAATAATCATTCAAAATATAAGCAAAACAAAAGTGTATATTAAACGAATTTAATTTAGTTATTGAAAAAATACATAATAGGCTTAGCTGGAAAACCAATGCATTTTCCAACTGTTATCAAATTAGTGTTGCCAATCAGAAAAATAAAATTTAGAAAAACATTTTTTTAGGATGATTTTTTCGAAAAACAAATGTAATTCCTCCACTAAGAGTTAAAAAAAGGAATAAATACAACAAATTTACTATAAAATGTGCTAAAATTTCTCCCAAAACAGCTCGAAACATTAATTTTCACAAAGTTAAGACTTGGTATGGCTGAGAGAGAGAGAGAGAGATGACGTCATATCCATTTAACTGAAATCACATAAAAATTTAATTTAAAAAAAATCTAAAGCGAATTTCGAAAAAATCTCTTCGAGGTTAATAGCATAACGACCTATAGCTTCTACATGCCAAGTTTCATACTTCTGAGTTGCTTAATTTCGCCGGAACAGCTGAAACACACAACTCTTACTTTTATTAGTATAGATAAAACGACCGAATTATTCGGTTCTCATTTTTTTTTCTCTAAGTATAATTATTGATTTAAAAAAAATGGCGGTTATAGACATGTTTTGTATATTTTATCCAAACCAAGATTATGTTTTGTAAAGTATACTTGTTAATATCAAAACAAGATCCAAATACATAATCCAGATTCTTGCCGTTCCAACGATTTAATTCAAGAAATCCTATTTACAAATTCTAATCAACATTTCATCGATCGGTTTGTTTCAGGAGTGCCATTCTAAGCTTGCATAGCTTCCAATTTCTGTAAATTAGTTTCTATTAAGTCAGTTGTAGAATACTAAATTCCTTTTCCGTTAGATATTCAATCTTGGAAATCATTAACAGACTTGTTCCGACTTGACGTAAAAGTGTTACAATGTTTACGTAAATTATGCGCATAAAACCAAGATTGGTACCAATACATCTTTATTCATAAATAAATTTTAAAAAAACATCCGATTTCAGACACCACCAATTTAGAATGAGAAAATTCATTTCTTAAAGCTGAATTGTTATTTTTTAGATGAAATATCAAAACACGGAAATAATTTCGACCCGGGAAAAATTATCAATAAAACTCATTAAATACTTAATATGAGAGAACTTGAATACAATGACAATTACAAAACCTCAAAGCGCCTGTGGTTTTTAACCTTCAGGTTTTGATTATAGTTATTAAGAGCTATAATATATAAGAGCCTTGAAGGCGTTGAGTATACGTGAGTGAATTATAAATATCGATACTTTTTTTTGAAGGAACTGTGTTTATTTGATAACTGCTAAAAAAGTTCGATAATAAAAGATTCTCTGATTGTAGCTGATGGGTCTTTTTTTTTCCTCCCAGTTTGAATTTTTAATTTAATTCGATTTTGTCATGGAAGAATTCCATCAGTTTTTTATGGATAAAGATATTTGTGTTTACTTCTAAAATATGATTTTATTTCGAAAAAAATGTTTCATATTTGAGTGAAAGGTTTGAAAAATTATGCTTTATAAATTAATGCACTTAAAGTATGAATTCTTTTTTTTTTACATAAAATTGTTATATATTTTTTCTTAAATATTGGACATAAAGCTTGTGTTAACTTTATATTGTATGCACTTAGGTGGATCATTCAACTATATTCTAATTTGGAAGTAATTTGAATTGTATTGTTGAAAAAAAACACTCATTTTCATTTCACAATTAGCTTAATGCTGTTCATTTAAATATCAAAGTTGACACGAAGGATGAAATACATAATTTTTATTGCTTTTATTTGATTATTTTTCTTGTGTTGTGATAGTGCTAAATATGTGCATTAAAACACAACGCTGATATAAATTTTGCGGTTGGAAATTAAATAGATATTTATTAATTATTTTATGTAAAAATAAATTTTAGTCCTAAGCTTAAAAGGAATGTTTTTTCCGAGGCTCTTGTATTCCTTTTGTTTGCAAATGTGATTTTCAGCGAAATGACGGTTACTCATTCCTCAAATGTTCATAACTTTTTTGAATATTTAATGACCTTAAAAAATAGAATATGAATTTATGAATACAATTCGTATAAGCGTGTGAAATTGAATTACAAATAAAATGTTAGTTCGCTTCAGTGAAGAGGGATCCTTTTTTCTTTTTGCAAATCTGTATATAAAAAAAATTTCTCTAGAATAACATTCTTGTAAGATAAAAAAAATTACAAATTATGAAATGCATGAATAAAATATATTTTATTAATGTGATATCCAGTTTTTTTTTTTAAATCTGATTCAATGGCTAATAAATATGTATAAATAAGGGCATAAATATTTAGTTGACTGATAAATTATTCTCCTTTAAATAAATATATAGTGAAAATTAAAATAAAGAATGTGGTTCTAAATTTTTTCAGGTTAATAGAATAAGTTGTCATTTTTGATTAAATAGGGTTCTCTAACTTTCGATTTGATGCAAAACTTTTAAAAAAGCAATTTATTTTCAGAACTCTTTTTTCAATAAATGTTCCTTAAAAATTTTAGAGTGTAAGTTTAAAATAATTTCTTAATTAAGGAAATTTTTTATGTGAAGTCAAAACTATAAAAACTGGAATTATTTTTTTCCTTCTCGATTTCGTGGTAAATTATAAAAGGGAATTTAAAAAATAATAGCTTTCATTTGAAAAGTCGAATGTACAGAATATTTGGTAAAATATTGATTTCGTGTAAGAATGTTAAAGTACTATTCTTAAAATACTTAATTATTCCTTTGATGGTTATTTAATATTTGTTGTTACTTATGCCACCTGATCGCGCGTGGCAGTAATGTCAGATCAAGGTCCACGAAATTCATCGCGGCTAGGGTCTAGATTTTTACGCCTGTCGTTAGCCGTAACTTTGAACACCATGCAGGTGAGACTACGATTTGGCTCGGTTTCACCCCAATTTTAGACAGAACACCCTGGGGGTGGGCACATGCCGTCCTATCTTTCTTTTCCTTCCTCCAGCCTACGACACCGCAGTCAGCGTCACTAACTACTATATCGGATGGGCGGCAGTATTTACATCGATATTTTTATCATTGTTAATGAATTATTTATAAATTCATTCATCAAATTTCAAACTGATAGTATTTTTGTCTTTTTATTTCTCGTAATACCTATTATTTAAGCTTTTATGATAATCAAAAGATTATTAATATTACGATACAGAATGCAATATATATTTTTTTTACATTTATAACGTGCACCATCGAACGTATAACACGGGGTAAACAACACAGACAGAAGAAAGGATTACAACACAAACATCCATGCCTTCTCCGGATTCGAACCCATCCTGCGCACCGCAGTCAGCTTCACTGACCATATACGATGGCGCAATGCAATATATTGAAATTTAACTTAAGGTTTGTTTTCTTGCAGTATAAATTTTGTAAAACTTTTTAATGCATTAAAAATTACTAGGGGAAAAGGGGTACCCTCTGTTCGCGCCTAACAGGGGACCAAACCCCGATTGTACAAATTATACAATTGTTCATACTCATTGCTCAAATTGTAAAACAGTAATTTACATGTTTTATGTAATTCTATTTATTTGTTCTTTTTTTGAAGTGAAAACTTCTTTAGCGGCGTTGGTTGTTTTTTGGTAGGGGAAAATCTTATGGGTTCGCGTCACCGACATGCTCTGACTGGCACACGCGCAGTGTGCTGTTCACCTTAGACACATTTTGGATGGGTGAAATCTTGTGCGTTCGCGTCACCGACATGCTTATTGCAGTATATCTGTAGCTATACAGCTGACGTATAGTGTTGTGTATATCTTATAAGTGAAATTCAATGGATTTAGTGAAAAGTTCAATGTGTATATACTGTGCTTTGCTCGCTGCGATTCCGAAAATGGGCGATACATATCAATGATTGCCGTTCATATTCCTCCTGGAAAATCTATGAGACAGATACAACAATTTTTATTCGAAAACTTGATGATTTATACAAAAGAAGGTTCTAAAATACTCGAAAAAAGATTTGGCGAAAAATATGATAATGTACCGATGATTTTAAGTGGAGACTTCAATATTAATTTTGCAGATGATAAAAATCTACCACTAATTGATTTTCTAAATGAAACACTTAATTTAAATATGTCCAATGATCGAAAACTTACTACTACACAATATAAAACGACGATCGATGTGGTTTTTACGCGATTCTTAGATAAATTTGAATCAAACATTTTCCTTTCTTACTTTAGTTACCATAAGCCTATTGTATCTTTTTTAGAACAAAATGAAATAATTGAAAGTACAAAAAGTCCAAGTATTGTTGAAATTAATGATGACAATGATTCAAACAATTAAAATGTTAAAAATCAAGTACATTAAAATTTAAGTAAATACAAATACTATCCATAAATAATATGATTGTATATTAATTATTTCAATTGAATTGTCTTTATATTTTGTCATGATCTTGTACAGCCCGTAATATATTTGAATAATAAAAAACCATATAAACATATGCATTTAGTTGTTACTCGGAGTGTCAATAGATGTGAAAACCAGATTGATGTTGATAATTTTAATTCAAACATTATGGAATTTCAAATTTTAATACTGAAAGTTCTAAGTTTTCACTTCTATCGGCAGTCTCTATAACTGCCAATTTTTTTTTGTGAAACTCATTCGTGGCGATCCTCTTCTTTTTAAATTCATCCCTGAAGCTGCAACTTCCAACACTTCATTAAAAAAGTCCTCAGATTTTAAAAAAACCTGCAGCTTACTGGAAAGTTGAGTGTTTGTTCCGTTGATTGTTAAAAAGTTTTCTTACAAGACTACGCATTTCTTTGGAATCGTTGTGATATTTTTCTGCGAGAGCTTTTAATAAGGTGTTTTCGCATCCGAATTTGCGACGCAAAATGAAACGAATCACGTGGTTGCCAGTTCAGCACGTACGACACATGAAATTGGTGGTGGCAAGTTATCTTGAACGTTAATATTGTTGCGATAGTATGTAATAAATGTATTACAGCATCACGAAAAACTTTTTTTAGCGAGAGATATAGTATTTAATTGTTTAAAACGAATTATATGCATAATAACCTCAATCAAAAAATAATTTCACTGCATTTTGATTATTTAATATAAATTACGTAGCTTTACAAAACTTTTGTTCTTACTTTCCAAAAAATATCACTTTAAAATAATGACTTTTATTTTATAAACAGTTTGTGTTATTCTGCTTGTAAGTAAACGAATTTCTTGTTTTTTAAAGTTAATTTCGTATTTAAACTTAAATTTTAGTTTAAAGTATATGTATAAATGAACTTAAATTTAACTTCATCCCCCTCCCCAATTTAAATATAAAGAAATTCAGTGTACAATTTAATCTTGAATTCTACAAATTTATTACCTTACGAGAGAAATGAAATTATTAATTCGAATTTACTAAAAGATTGTTCATTCAAAATGTGTTAATTTAAAATTGAACAACAAACATGCTCTGCTGTTCAGAATTTATCGCAGTTTATTTCATCCCTTGATATTTCGTTAAACAAGACATATCAGTTTGTATTATCTTGAGAAAGACAACACGAATAAAAATAGAAGACTTATAAATCACACCTGTAACACCTGGTATTCATTCTCATAAATAAACCGTTTTCCGTTTTTCTCAGACTATTTAGTTCTATTTCAACTACTACTCGCAATTTAGGCTCTTGCATTTCTTTATCAAGAATAATCGTGTGATTTGCTGCGAAATTTTTTCAGGAGTAAGTGAACATATTTTTCAAATAATCAAGGTCAAGTTTTAACCAACGCTGCATATTTGGACATCTTTTCTATTTCGTACGTGACACTATTATAAGCAATTGTATCACTATTTTACAAAACATGAGCATAACTTTCTTCTGAAAAACATTTAATATTAGATACCAATAGTTATCAGTTTCTAATACGAGTTTGCAATATCGTACTTCCTAATGAAGAGTATAATTACCGTGCATCATCCTGTATATTGTCCGTAAGCTGGGCATGAAAAAGTGAATGTGTGTGTGTTTATTTATTTACATTTTAGTTTTTCCCGCTAATTCGCTTTCAACTTAATTCTATGTGTGAATTGATTACATTAGAATAGGAATTTTTTGATTTACAAGGATATAGCTTATATGGAGCAGATGCAGAATTCTCCAATTGGTCAGCGCTATGTTGAGTTTTTTATGAGGGGAAGAGGGATTAATTATTAAAAATGCAATACTTTTTTTTAAACTCAGATTAAAATTTCACGGTATTATAAATTAAGAGCTTATTTTTAAAATGTCCTGAATTATTTATTTAAAGCATGTTTATCAATACCATTCTAACTAAATTGAGAGAGGAACCTTTTTATATCGATAACATGGCTTAATCAAATCCTTCAGTCGGTGTGTTTCACTAAATTATTATTACAATATCGAAGTTTAAAATGTTCATATAGATTTAATTCTTAATTCTTCATACTGTTTTCATGAGAATTTTTAATGCGTGTAAAGGGTTTATGAAATGAATTCCTCAAAATTTATTTTTGTTGGCTACTGTCTTTCATAAAATGTTTATAGAAATTACCCTTGAGGACAGATTAACTTTTTTTTTTTTGCCTATTTTCATGGTAAATTTTCTTATGCCTTATTCATAGTCATAATAAATTTTAAATTGTATTTATACAATTATTTTTGTACAGAAAAACTATATATAGATGTTATACTTTTATATATAATTTTTCAATATCCCCCCCCCCTTTTTTTCAAATTTACGTGATTAAAAAGTACTTTAAATAAACTTTGATTTAAAAAAAATATTTTTTACATGATCATAAAAATATATAAAATTATTTTTTTATTAAAAATCGCTGTATTTAGTTGGAAGAATATATCCTTCAAAAATGACATTTCTTTATAGACTTTTTGCTATGAATATTTTTTTCTCTGTATTGTATGTTTCTATGAATAGAAAAATTTACATATTTTAAACAGAGTATTATATTACTAAAAGAAGCCCAGTGGCTGAGTGGTAGTGTACCGCGCTTCCACACCACAGGTCCGGGGTTCAAATCCCGAGTTGAGCAAAATCGGCTCAGCCTTTCATCCCTTCAGTGCGTCGATAAATGAGTACCAAGCTTGTGCTTGGGAACTAAAAGCTGGGGGTTTCGCGTTAGACTGACCACTTGACCAGAACATCGGCGCATGTACCTTAGCACGAAAACAGTGATAGGTGCAACAGGCCTTGGCCCTTATGGGCTGTTGCAACACTAAGTTTAGTTTATATTATCAAATTTGTGTGTGTGAGTGGAAACCACTAATATTAGTTAATTTGATTATCGCAGTAATATTAGATAATTTTGGTATAATTAACAATAACTGTTTTGAATTTTAGTGGCTTATTTGATTATTCTATTATGGCTAAAATTATTATCTAATTGATCAAAACATTAAATTTGTGTTTTCCGATAAATTATTGCTCAACTCAAAGGAAATATTTACCAGATTAAAATCTTTAATTTGTTCTTAGTGTTATATACACAAACTATATAAAGGTGTATTAATAATTAAAATCTATATTGCGCCGTATACAAAATATACAAAAATAAATTACAAATTTTGACTTATATACAAAATGTATTTTAGTCATAATTTGTAGTTTGAATGTTGGACTATCATTTAATACAACTTTTCTTTTGTTTCACTTATAAAAATTCTTCATGTGTAACATATAACTTCATATTCAAGTTTTTCCTTTAAATTTTTGTTATTTATAGTTTTAAATGGAATACTTGGCTTATTTTTTTATATTCATAAAATTCTCTTTTTTCAAATTATGACCAATTTTTTGTTCACTAGAGGTGAATCGTTTCGTGTTCGGAAGCTGTAAGTACTCATATTAGACCAATTTATGTTACTGGCATAATTTAATGAAAAAAATAAATAAACAAAACAAAAGATTGACATTTTAAACGTCAGAAAAGAGAGAGTGTATACGCGTTAAATCTGTCGTGACTATGAAGGTGTTTATGTTAGCTGATTCAGAATTTAGGAGAATGGGCGTTACTCGACCGTGGTTCAGTGGCCAAGGTAGCCTAGTCGCCAAGGAAAATGACTCATAGCCGATGTGTCGTGAGTCCGAACCCAGTGCCCGCTGAAGACCCGCCGTGAAGGGGAGCGATGCACGTTAAATCTGTCGAAAGCTCAAACGTCCTTCCGTTGATGTGATAGTTAGAAGAGGGGATGCCAGCTCAGGTGTCGTCCTCGTCTCTTGATCATGGCTCAAGATTACGAGGTCCGTCGCAAATGTGGCCCATGTTTTACTTCTAAGACCAACGTTAAGTAATCGCGGTGACCTAGTGGCTAAGATCAGGGACTCGTATATGGCGTGTCATGAGTTCGAACCAAGAACTGATAAAGACCCGCCGTGTTGTGAGGGAGTGATATATGTCGATGTTTCAACGTTCTCCCGTTGGTGTGGTGTGGAAGTTAAGAGAAAAGGTACCAGCTCAGGTGTTGTCCTCGTTACTTGACCATGGTTCAAAATTACATGGTGCTTTGCCAAAAGCCTTCGAGTACCTCAACAGTACGTCGTTCATCTTCGCTCACTCACCGTAATAAAACAATCAATTGAAACAGCAAGTTATGCTTGTATTCATTCAGATTATGCGCAGTATAGTGTTCTTTTTAAAAGAATTAAATTATAAATAATAAAATTTTTTATCTTGCATTAAAATTGAGAAACAGCATTGAAGGAAAATTTGATTATAATATTAAGCAAAAACGCCTGACTGAAGAATTAATTCGTGGTACGTTTTTGGGTATCGGGTCTTGAAACATTAGAAGACGAATCCCCAAGACGTTATAACATCATAAAAATGAATTTTGTTGTATAATATAGTGTGTTGTGCTTAAAAATGTATCCGATTTGACTGATGCATTTAGAACATACGTAATAAATATAAAATTTCATGTTAGTAGAACTACAGGCTCTATGATAACTCCGATATAGAAACTTTAAAAATTTCTTCTCAATTATTTGCAAAAAGGCTTAAGAAAACCATAAGAATTTGCTTAGACAAATATAATGCAGAGAAATAGAATCAGAAAAATGATACTACATTCACAGGTCGCTAGTTCTAAAGACTGACAGCTGTGTTTATACAGAAAACCACAGTGTCTTTTTCTTCTGTTCTATTCTCTTAATAAATACAGCAGTTTTTATTTTCAACTATTAAACAGTGACACAGCTGTTGCCCAGTCTTTTTGTCTGCCAAGAACATTCTTTAGGCGGCTCTTAAAAATCTAGTCACGTTTTTATTTGCCATTTTTCGATATACTGTTTTGGAAGTATTTTGGTATAATTGCTTTTGAAAATTTCAAAACTAAAGCAATTGGGTTTTTTGACATAGGTACTTTTTTCAGTAATTGTGAAAGGTAAATAAAAATGATGAAGGTCACGAAATTATGACCGGCATTATTGCAGTAGTCACAAGTTCGAATCTTAATGCCATTGAAAACGCGTCGTGCAGAACGGCAGATGTGCATTAAATCTGTAACTCAGTCTAACATTAGGGCCACGGTAACTTTTAGGTTACGGTCTTGCACTTGCGTTCGGCGTATCAAGGGTTCGAGCCTAGTGCCCGTGGCCGCAGTAACCTAGTGGTCAAGGTAGCGGACTCGTGTCCGGCGTGTCATGAGTTCGAGCCCAGTATGGCTGAAGACCCGCCATGCAGAGAGGGCTGATTCACGTTAAATCTGTCGAGATCTCAAACGTCCTCCCCCTGGTGTGAAAGTTGGAAGAGGTGGGTACCAGCTTTTGTGTCGTCCTCGTCATTTGACCATGGCTCAAAATTACGAGGTTCGTGGCCAAAAGTCCTCTTGTAGCTGAATAATGCAACGTTAATATTCACTCACTCACGCCTTGTGCCACTGTAGAGAAGACTGATGTACGTTTAATCTTTCGAGCTCAAAGCCCTCTTGTTGGTGTGGAAGTTTGGAGAAGGAGGTGCCATCCTAGTTATCGTCCTCGTCACTTGACCGAGGCTAAAAATTACGAGGTTCGTCAGCAATAACCCTCGTGGTGCTTAAAACGTCGCGTTAATCTAACTCACTTTAAGTCTAATATTGGAGTGATGTGGAAGTATTTGGGGAATGGACCCCCCCCCCCCACAAACACACAGAGCGATTTTGGTTCAAAATTATGAAAAGCCTTTTTCCAATAGTCTTCGTGTGTAACTTCTATTAACAATGTTAATAGACAGTAAATCAATCGGATCCACTAATTAAAAATAACATTGATGATTCAGTTTAAACAACAATTAAGTCTTTTTTTATTTGATATTTACTATTTGTGACCTTATAAAATGTGTCCTGCAGAATCCATTATGCAAAGAAACCCAAGAAATTTAATTAAAACAAAATAATACATGCATTATTCTAGAAAGATGTTGTAGAACATACACTTTTCATTATTTCCCGGATATCCCGCCGATAAACTTGGAAAGTGCAATTTCCATGCCAGAATGAGAAAGAGAAAGCGGAAATAATCTCATTCGTTAAAGGAAATAAGATTTATTAATAAGCAAGAAGTTGTGTCAGGTCTAGAATGAATGTTGCTTAACGTTGTTTTTTATGCATTCCTTCTTATTCTTGTACAATTTCTTATATGCTTTCCTTTATTTAATATGGTCTGTTATTTATTGAATTAACTTTGTATGTGTTTGAGTTTTTTTTTTAATATGTTAGGCTGTTTTGTAAATATACGTCACTATGTGAAATTAAAAATCATTAAATGTAATCATTACATACTTAAGTCTCCTAAAACGTTTTAAAATTTCTATTTATTATTTTTACTCATCATGAATTAATAATAAATTCAATATTTCTTACTGAATATTTATTCTTTGTACACAGATTAATAAAATATACTCTGACGAAAAATTAACTCAGTTTTATAAACTTTTACATGTGTAAAAAAAAATTAGATATTCCGATTACTTTCAGACTGTAGAAATATAATTCGCTTGAAAAAAATTTCAAACTGGGAATGAAATGTAAAATTCCAGGAATATATTATTGAAATACAACCCCCTAACATTGTTATTCTTTGACGAAAACAGAATATGAAAATTTTACATAAAAAAAATTAATCTGGTAGATGTACTTTTCATTTGGTTTTCTTTCAGAGTATTTCAAAATCCCCTCGATAATTGAGCTTTGTAACCGCTCTTGTCACAACTATACATTACTCTCTCAAGCAGCAGAAACGCCCTCTAGAGACGACTCAACCTTAATACAGACCAAGTGAGGAAAGAATGTAGTCTCTATAAAAAATTGCCAATGTTCTTTGTTCTTAATTTTTGTTTACGATATTTGTTGTCTTTGTGCCACATAACCTAAATTATTAAATAATTGTGCAAAAAAGGGGAACTTCATTTAACCCTGCCCATAATTTATCACATTTAGTTTAATCTTAAACGTCCAACTCTCTACAGCTGGGGTCGGCAATCTATGGCACACGTGCCACATGTGACACGTGGTACAATTCTCAGTGGCACTCTGCGCTACTCTACAAATTTGTCAATATTTGAGTGGATGGACGTTGACAAGTGATATGAAAATATAGAGGTGCAAGTACTAGGTTCGCATTAAAATTTTTATTTATCTTTTTATTTAACTATAATAAAGGGAAATATTTATTTTTTCTATTTTTCATTTTAATAAATTTGTTTAAAAGTACTTAATATATGTAGAATTTTGTTTTTTTGTTATTGAAAAATATTTTAGGCAGCTTATTTTTATGTTGTGAAATATTTTTAAATGATGCAAAATTAATGTATAATAAAACTAAATCTATATCATAGGTTCCCAACCTCTAGCCCCCCCCCCCTTCTTTTCTTGTGAATATTTCGATACCGCCTTCTCTCACGCTAGAGAAATAAGAGTGTGCATAATACATGGTGAAAACAAGAGTTAAATTTTTAAAAATATTTTATTACTAATAGAATATTTTTATTTTTTTAAAGCCTCAATTTTTTTACTTTTGAATCTGAAATAGTTATTGCCACAAATATATTTAAATGTGCAATATTATATATTTTAGTCATAGATAGGATATTGTTTTGGAATTGAAACACACTACTGAATTTTTTTTTCATTTAAAAGTTTTAGCTTGCCTGTTCTGAAGACAGGCAAGGGTTTTGATAATGCGAAGTAATTCATAATTAACTATTGCTCTCAAAATAAATATAAACTGATAGTTTCAGCCTTTAAAGAATCACGTGAATTCCTGGTTAATATATTTAATTATGTTTCTTGGATAATATACGTAGTGAAATGCAATTGACGAAACAGTTTTCATACTGCTTATAGGCAAAGACAACACGTGCACTACAGAAATTAAAATACACTATATCATTCAATTTAATGTAGGTCTGAATGTAATGTAATCTTTAAGTTTTTCACGCACATCCCGAACTACCGAAATTTGTGAATTTTCGTACATGTGATAAGAAATGATTTAAATACATACAATCAACATAAGGTAAACAGTATTAAAGTTTACTTTTGTTGGTACATAATCAAGCGTGCTTTTTTAGTCTTTTTTAGATTATATTTGGTTAATCTGCCCAAGCCCCTCCGTACCATCTCAACGCACCCTAATTTTCTCTGGGCCTTATACTGCCCCCCCCCTGATAGTATGATTAAAAACATGTTGAAAATGGGATTGATATGTAAATGAAGAAAGACTAATTTAAAATCTAATATATAGTGTTTATTACTGCATGTATTCAAAAAGCTGTATAAGGATGTGTGAATCACCTGTACTTACTATAATACAATTTCAGGGGAAAAAATATTTGACTTTTAACTTTATAAGAACTCATTGTTTTTCATTTAAAAAAAATATGCATTCTTTTAATTTTGTCATGAAATGAAAGTAGTATTAATAGTAAATGAGAGGAAAAAAATTTTCCTTCGGAGGTTATATTGTTTTTATAGCATTATCGCTTAACATGACAGATAAAAGGTACATCAAGCGACGATTTTATTGCTTGTTCTGCTAAAAACATATGAATAAACAAGAGATAAAACGGTATTTTATATTTCTGTTGCTTTGAAATTAGTTACGTTTATCATTTATATCTACTTAAGTTCAACAAACTTATGTAAATTAAGGAAACAGTTAATCTATTAATTACTTAAATGGTAGTTATGCTGCTCTTGGTAAAAATAAATCTTTCAATTGTGAGCATCAAAATATCGTATGAGAACTTAATAATCTGTAAAAACAGTTTTTCCGTCATCACAGTATACATTATCATTCATTTTTTTTAAAAATCCCTTTTTTTTTTAAGAAATTGTTTTTTTAGATCTTAATAAATCTCATTTGAAAGTTAATACTGGGTTTCTTTTCTATTACTTGTAGTTCAGTCACACACTGGAATAATATTTATGAAAGTTAATGGGTTCTAAGGACCATAGCACGAAATAACTTCAAATTTTCGACGTTTCTAAGCCTACGAAATTTAAATATGCCCTCACAAGCATAATTCTTTGCTATCCAATCGTCTTCTATAAACACGATTTAACATTTACTGAATGGTGACCAAATATATCTATCGACAGGAACCTTTCTCCAAATTCTTAAGAGATCTATTCCTAAGAATTCTTGGAGTGCTTTTTCCACCAATGCTGTGGAAATAGGGTCTTCACTTTCGAGAATGTGGACATTCGTTTGTCCTTGAGCTTTTGAAAAGGAGGAATTCTTTTCAGAGAGTGAAATGGGGGACAGACTTCTTCTTTCCTCGTCACCTCCTTTCGTGTAAAAGCTTATTTTTCCCTTTGCCAAATGCAGCTCTGACTGCAAATTACCTCGGATGGGTTTCAATCAATACGTCCTTGGCCATCTTCTGTGTTGATTTCTATTTTTCTCCTGCACCCTTTTCTCAGATTTCTACACTTGATTAGGTCGTCAAAGAGCAGTGGAAAATGAGAATGATCTCTCGGATGTCGCGAGAGAAAAGGTCAGGCATTCATTTTGCAACAAGTCGTTTTTGGTCCTTTCCCACTGCAGTCATCGTGTTACTTAACTTTGTCCTGCAGCTCTTAATTGTGGGCCGTTAAAAGCTTTTCCGGTCGTTTCAAGCCTTTAAGCTCTAATGAAAGAAGAGAAGCTGTGTATGAGAGCACGTGCCTCCGTCGTGCTCGTGCATTTCTTTCATGCATGTCGTTAACATTGGGTTTTAATGTGGAATAACTGGCTTAAGAAGTGAGTTCTCCTCGGAATGTGTTTGATTATTTATCGGTCAAAGACTTCTTGTATTTATTTAATATAAACTAATTATGTTGTGTAGGTAGTACTTACTTTTGTAAGATCAGAAATATGATAATATTTAGAAGCTCTGTGTGTAAAGGGACTTAAGGAACATTTTACTAAATATAAACTGTGTTC
This sequence comes from Trichonephila clavata, assembly GCA_019973975.1. Taxonomy (NCBI): domain Eukaryota; kingdom Metazoa; phylum Arthropoda; class Arachnida; order Araneae; family Nephilidae; genus Trichonephila; species Trichonephila clavata. The sequence goes on along the minus strand of BMAO01003085.1, from coordinate 13,916 downwards.
AATCGACATAAACTGTCCAAAAGAAAACGATATTTAAAGCTTATACATAATATGTTTATGAAGAATTAATTCCCTTTTCTTATAGATATATGAAATCAGCTCATATTTTTGAACACGCTTTTGTTAGCTTCACCTGTATGTAACGGAATCTGCAAACTCGATTTTTACCCACTTTAAAAGGTCAGATTAATTCGAAATTGTGCACACTATGAAGTACCAATGACAATGCAATTATTTAATAATCTTGTTCTGTTGTCCTGATCAGGATAATCAGGATTAACGATTTCCCATTGCCATATTTGGCGACTGAAAGATTAATATACATCCCTAAAGCTGAAAATCTCATGGTTAATACAAATACAACAAACAAACAAATAGTATTCTTTCTATGGACTTTAATCAGGCCGTATCCTGCACTGATAGGATGCCAATGGATATTCTAGATTCTAAAAAGTGACACATTTAAGATGAATTCATCAATAAATAAATGATAGTTGAAAGAAAAAAACAAAAAAAAAAGACTTTTATTGTAGATCGAACTAAACAAGATATCAATCATTGGCATGGCCAAGTAATTTTAGCGCGTTTTTCACATGTATTTTACAGTAATGCAACTAATGAACTTTTTACTAACAGAAAGTAGTTGTGTGTGTACTGTACCACTCCTCTGAATGCACTACTATTGAGCTGTTCAGAAAATTTGTAGGAAAATTCGGGAAAACTATGGGAAAATTTAAATATGATTTGGCACATCTAGGGCACAAATGCGACCCAATGCCGAAAACCCGAGGTCAATTGGTTGCTTATTGGCTGAGAAAAAGGTACGACAAAATATGGAACGAAGACGAAATTTGCGTCCTAATAGCGCTTTTGTTCCACTACATGAAAAATAATTCTTAATATAAGAATAAAAAGATTAACGAGAAAATTAATGTCATTGTGGTAAAAGCGTGGGGTGCTCTCTATACTACATTTTTACACTAACTCTGCATTTCGCAATATAACTAGCAAGAAATTAAAACAATGGATATCAAGCACCCCATGCTTTTACCACAATGACATTAATTTTCTCGTTGATAATTTTATTCTTATATTAAGAGTTATTTACTTTAAATTTTTTGCAAGTAACATTGTTATTCGTAGTGATTTTATTGTTTAAAATTAATTAAAAGTATCGCAACAATTTTTTGATTATTTTATTGTTTGATTTAATCAGAGATATAATTTTAAATACATTTTTGAATCATAGACATTCTTAAATGACTGAGGCAAAAACGGATATGTTTGGTACATTTCGTTTTGACTTAATTCTGGATTTGGCCTAAGGGCTATTTACTAGACCTCTCGTTGATTTCAAACATGGTCAAGTAAAGAAGATAATACTTGTACTTGAGTGCAATTCTCCTTACTACCACAACACACCAATGTAAGGACGAGTCCCAACAGATTTTCAAGCATTAGCCCCACACACTACACAAAACATATGTTAGGGAAAGTAAGAAATTATATTCACGACATTTGAAATTTTTTGCTATGATGTGTTAGATTTTTACTTAAGGATCTTGCCATGTTTAATATGATGATAAATTCCGTCTCTGTCTTGAATATGTAAACACCGTAGCCAGCGGCGTAACGGAAATTATTACCCCCCCCCCTGCAAAGTCAGGTTTAGGGCCCCAGGCCAGATCTTTCAAAGGCTTCAGTCTTGGTCAATACTTGTGGCCGCGGTAGCCGAGTGGTCTAGGCATCGGATCGTGGCCAGCATGTCATGAGTTCGATCCCAGTAGCACTGAAGACCCGCCGTGTAGGGGCGCGATGCGCGTTAAATCTATCGAGAGCTCAAACGTTCTCCCGCTGGTGTGGTGTGGTAGTTAGGAGAGGGGGGTGCCAGCTCAGGTTTCGTCCGCGTCACTTGACCATGGTTCAAAATTACGTGGACCGTCCCCAAAAAGCCCTCGTGTAGCTGAACAGTGGGACGTTAATATTCACTCACTTGGTCAATACTTGGCTTCAGTCATGGTTTGGGGTCCCTAGACTCCGCCCCCCCTCAATGGGGGTGCACGTTACGTCACTGACCATAGCCGAGTGGTCATGGTCGTGAACTTGTGGTCGGCTTTGTCGAGGTGTAGGCTCGAATCTTGGTACCTTTCGTGAGACTGTGTATTAAATCCATCAATGCTCTAAGTCCTCCTGTTAACGTGGCGTGGAAGTTTGGAGAGTGAGGGGCCAAACGGGATGGTGTCGTTCTCATCACTTGGCCGAGATTCAAAAGTACGAGGTCCATCACCAATAGCATATGGGTTATTTCAGAGTGAGACGTTGATAAAAAAAAAATCAATCATTTATCTTGGATATTTTTTTTTGGAAAAGTAATGAATTTGTTTTGTTTGAGAATTTAAGTTGGAAAAGACAAAACACACAAATGTTTATAGAAAAAAAAACCCACTAAATCCATATTAATTACTGTAATTTCTATATTTTTGTTATTTAGCTATACTTTATTCAGTCAATCTATGTTTTTTTAGTACTGCAATAGTTGTCTCCAATGTTTCTATGGTAATTGCATGCAATAACTAACATTTGGTTCCATCATACTTCGTGAGTGTGCGACTGGAAATGAAGTAATTTTGATTAGTATAACGAAGATTGCTTTTTGTTGTTGTTAAATAATCGTTGTATTACGCTAGAAATTGATTTTTTAACCATAAAGGGTTTAAATATGTATTGTATATCCCCCCCTTATTCTGAGTATTTGAGACTAAAGGTGGTATCACACGTAAAGTTTCCGTGCAATTTTTTCACCCAACTTTTCGCCGAATCTGAGGGGGAAGGGTTACCGTAAACAAAACCACATGCTCTGACGTCAGCCACTCTCTTTCTCCACATTGAGACATTACTCGCTGATTTTTCTGTTTCGAAAACTAACATCCAATATTATTTCTTTCATTTCGTTGGCGCTTTTGTTTATGGGGGTAAACAGAAATGGAGCACCATTCTTCTTAAAATATTATACGCCGTTAAAATATTGTACACCATTAAAATATTATACGCCATATCTGATGCGAAACTACCACCGTTACCGCCATCTTGTTTATGACGTAGGACGCCGAAGAACCCCATTGGCTGGAATTTCAAGCAACTTTCTCAGCTTACTGGAAAAAAGTTGTTTGGAAGCCATTGCTATGGCATCGAAGTAAAAATTGCACGAATTGGAACAAAAATTGCACCAAACGCGTACGTGTGATAAGGCCTTAATTGTATTATAAAACGGTCATTTAAGAAAATTTCTTGGACTTAAATCTCTAAATTTAGAAAATGTAAAATCCTTCAAATTCAGTGATATATATTTAAAATTCCATCTGAATGATTATTAAATGTTATAAAATAGACTTTGGAGATTTCTTATTATGCTTGCTGTTAATCTATATAAATTCTTAAGATCGTACTATGTTTATATAAAAATTGCTTATTGCATTACGTTGTTGAACTCATTCATAGGATTTTAAATATATTCATAAAAAAACAACTTACTAATTCTTATTTTAACTTTTGTATTCATTAATTCGAAATATTTATTTAAAATATAAATTTTAGACCTGCAGGAAATTTCCTTAGTTTATTTTTTTTATCAAGTTCAATGTATATAAATATTCTTTTCCAATTCAAGTAATCTTTTTAAAAAAATGTTTAAAAATAAACAATACATTCTGTTTTTTAAAAATCTATAAAAAATAACCGTGACACTAATAAAGAAAGTGTATAATTAGTATATACTGCACTATACATTTTTGCCAAATATAAATTTTTTTTCCATACGTATACCCCTACTACACTCACGCTGCACTTCTTTCAACAACGTAAAATAAGAAGAAAAAAATAGAACCATATTTTGTCGAGCTTTAACACCCATTTGCATCTTATAACAGGTGGCTACGTCACTCTATCTTTTGCGATGCATTTTTTTTTTTTTTTAGTGACTGCGAAAAGAAAAGTATAAAATACGAGTTTTTTGCGTGTAAGATTTGGCAACACTCCAACATGTTAGTCCAAAAGAGACAAAAAAATGTGTGCATTACACTACTCATGCGGTAGCAAGAAATAATCTTCTAAATAGCTTAACTGCATGCCTTTTTTATTTCTATTTTTAAGCCATGTTATTCTGTTTGTGTCTCTCTGAGGCGAGATGTTGTTATATATTTATTTGCACTTTTAAATGCCTTACATACTGTGTCACTACGTAATTCAAATTCACCGATGCTCAACGACAAAATATCGTTATCAGAGTTTGATATTTGCTATAATTATTCTACGAAATTTCAGTTCAAGTGCAATTCTTAATCCTCGAATTCTCTTCATTTTTTTTAAAGTTGAACCATATTTTTACTGAAGAATTTGTATATTGTCACTGTAAGAAATTACATTGCGCAGAACAGAAAAATCTTTTTCAGAGAATCTTCAATTAAAGCTCGATAGCTATTTTATTAAATAAAGTGACAATTGATCTTGGTGTGGATTTATTAGAACTCCAAAACTTACGTTTCTTGTATAACCTCAAACTATAGTTGAATTTTATCAAAAGTAATTTATTCTAAATATCTTTTTGAAAGAAAAAAAAATGAAGCACAAATGAAGAAAGATCCAGTTTATAGATTAAAAGCATAACTCTGAAATAAAATTTGAATATTTTTTTTATTGGTAAAATGAATTGTATTGCTTCTGTGTAACGTTTTCTTGCTGATGTTTCCGTTGTTAAATTTTTGGAAATTTAATAATTTTAACTGCGTGAATATTGTTAAATAAACGCTTAAAAGTAATTTCGGTGCATTGTTGCATCTTATGTGAACTTGAATTTTAGCTGTGTAACTTTCCTGTATACTGATTTTAAACTTTTTAGTATTTATAAGAAAACAATTATAACTATTGTTTTGAAAAATTGATATTAAGTATTATGTTTCAACCGCTATATATTGTCAGTTTTTAATTGATGTTCATTATCTGTGAAATTACGAATTTTTCTAAACTTGACTTGAAGCTTTCTAAGTTATTTTTAAATGTTATTTTGATTGGTTTATCAATAATAAATTCAACAGATATGTTTGAATAAGTGTTAGGGATAAAAATAATTTTTGTATAATTTTAAGTTTTGCACAAATTCCTTCTCTCAAATCTGACGTAAATTAAACTCTAACAAATTTAATCAATGTTTATGAGTGCCCAAATTTCCATCGAACATTGTATTTCTGATTATTTAATTATAAGTTCTTATAAATAATACCACGATTATTTTACATTTCTTAATGCCTAATTTTAAAAAATTGGGTTTTTTTTATTTTATTAGTCGGGAATGCAAAAAACAACTTAGTCTTAAATTCTTAGTCATTAAATAAAAATGTTGCTAGAATTTCAAAAACAGTTCACTGAAATTTTAAACCCAGCGAAGGAAAGACATGTATGTTTTATCGTCATGTTTATTTATAAAGTTCCAGCTGCGTAATTTCTCATTCATATTTAGATGACTCTGTAAAGCGCTCTTTCCTGCTTGAAGAGATTGATTGCGAAGAAAATACATTTAAATTAATGTAACTAATTCTAACAAGTTTTGCATTTCAATTTGAATGATTTTGCATGGAAGCTATGCATGAATTTTAATGTAAAATGAGGAAATCAGTAATAAAATTAAGGGGGAAGGATACACGAATATTAATATATCTGCAATTCGTTATTTTCATAAAGTATAAACTTCCCCAAATAAGATTTGACCAATAAATTTTTTTTGGCCAAATCCTACTTCATTCGTATTTTGTTTCAGAAATACTGCCTTTCTTAAGGAAAAAAGTAATAATTTTGTTATGAATGAATCTGTCGTCTAAAACTCGTGTGTCACATTTTATATATAATTACAAACTACTTGCGTGCCACCCATAAGTATTGAAATATATAATTTTTGTAAATGTGTCAGACAAAAAAATACTGCGAATTTAAATATCTCAACTACACACTCACACACATTTAAAATAATCGGTGCTGCCTTAAGAATCCGAAAAATATCTTACCTTTGAATTACAAAAAATAAAATACTATATAAAATGTGTGTGATTATCACATATAAAACATATAGTATATAAAACATCCCACATTACATATAAAACATATATATACACATTTGAAATATAGAAAAATGTCAAGGTTAAGAAGGGGTATTCGCAACTATTTTACGAACTACATCGAATTTTCCTTTTTTTACGTAACGAACTAAAAGCCGTAAAAAAAAATCTAACGTTTCACTGAGCTATGCTTTTAAGATTCTAAATAAAACGCGCGGATATATCTATATTTATTCTCAGATATTTCTTTGATTGTCATTATCTTTACTTTGTGGCCATTCATTACTTTGTGACCTTAGATTGCTTACCTCTGTAATAGACTATACTGAACTATTGTTTGAAAACATCATTATAAAATTCATTGCCTCTAGTAATGTTTACAGCTACAAAAAAAATCAGTTCTATAAGTTTGTTACTGAAAATTGAAAAATAGATCAGATATAAAATAACTAGTGTTTATTATTGTGGCGGAAGGAAAGGACTGCAGCTAGAAAATCTACAGAATCTTTAAAGATAAATGGATAATTAATTTGTGATTTTTTTTGAAAATTATCTAGTTTCCTTGTATACGATCTTCATGAGTTGTACAATAATAAAAATTAAAAGAGAAGAAAAGAGGAGAAATATTTTTATATAGAGAAGAAAAAGTTGGTTATATAAAGAACAATATTAATGTCAAATAATTTTTTCTAAATTTCTTTTTTTAAAGCTTAGTTTGTTATTTTCTTAACTTCCAATCATTTTGAAGCTAATGAATTAAATCTCCTAAAAAAACTAATAATAATTAATGTTATGAACAATAAAAGGAAATTGTGCTATCTAAAAATCTGATTTTTTTTTCTTTTGTGAAAGTATATTGTAAACAAAAAATGCTACATTTTTTAAACTGTCTTTAGAAAGTAATTTTAACAAATTTAATTAGTATATAACGAATTAATAATTTGTTTCAAAACTATTGACAACAAGAATTTTTACGTAAAATATATAAACTAAAAAGAGAATCTGTACTTCTATACTAAAATAATCTACACCAAAAGTTATTAAAAATAATATTAATAATATTTTAATATAAATCTGTATATTTAAAATGTTCAAATTTAAGTAAAAATAGATCCATAACTTAGTATTTACCTAAATTCCAAGTGGTTGCCTGTGGTCAAGGTAACGGACTCGTAGACGGCTTGTCAAGAATTCGAGCCTAATACCGTTGGAGGAGTGATACACTCTAAATCTCTCGTCAACTCAAACGTCCTCCCGTGGGTGTGGTAGTTAGGAGAGGAGGTGCCAGCTCAGGTGTCGTCCTCGTCACTTGACCGCGGTTCTAAATTACAAGGTCTGTCGCCAAAAGCTCTCAAGTAGCTGAACAGTGCGACGTTAATATTCACTCACTCACTCTACCTAAATGGTCTATTTCATATACTAGTTATTTTTTGTAAAATATAAAGATTTTTTTACTTAGCTTGTTTTATTAGGTATCATAGAAATCTTTTGAAAATGCTTGTAGTGATTGATCTGTTGGGAAGCGTTGGATTCTTTATGACAACTTAATTATATATTACTTTTTAAATCAATTTTTTATCCTAATTTTGATGTTATAAAGAATTTGCGTATTTGTTTGAAATTGTTCACAATTAAATACCTGTAACTTTTATTTTTTATTTATTGGTGTGTTATTAATTACTTAAAATCAAAATATTGTATTTAAAAAATTTGCAATTTTATTTGTTAAAATTTATTTTCTTTTATTTTCGTTTTTTATGACAATTCTTTAAAAGTGGTTAAACAATATAAATGGTACACACACTCTTAAAACTGCTTTACTTTAGGGAAAACGTTTCAGTTATCTAATATTTGATTCTTTTTGAGAAAGTAAAGAGTGAAAAAAAAGTCATTCCGCTCTTGAAAAATTAATTTGCTTGTCTTTTTTTCCCTTCCGTAACTCATTTTTTATGAATGAATAAGACGCTTTTATTCATAATTTTATCTACTCTTTTATAAAGTAAATACTCGAAAATTTTAATTCCTCCCAAGATTTTCGAAAAAGAATGCTTGGGTCGGAGAAATAAAGAGACTTATCTCTTTCATTTGTTCTCTTTATCATCGTTTGCTTTATCACTTGCAAATTGGAAGAAAGGCAATTCATGTGAAAGAATTGTTATCCCCCCCCCAAATACCTGCAGATAAAGTGTATTTCTTTTATATCGAATGTTCTAGACTCTTTACTGTCTGCGAGCTTTTTTGTTTGCCGAAATAATGGATCACGAGAATGTTTCCCGAAATAGCATCACTTGTTGGCAAAGCCTCCCTTCGCTTTCCTCACACCCCCATTCGGGCTTCAAATTGAAAAGGAACATTTTCGGTGACATTTGGGCTCAAATCCAAAATATCCTGTGTCCTTGGACTAGTCCTTTTACCTGTCGTGACATTGTTTTGAAAATCTGAGTCTCGTCATCAATGAAAGGAAAATGAGGTGCTTGGGGTTAACAGTTTATTTTATCTTCACACGGTGGCTTGAATAAATAAATATTTGTAGGGGTAAAATAAAATAATTTTTTAAAATAATAAGGGGATTTATTTTTTGTTATGATAGGCAGTCATTGGGTGTAAAAAAAAAAAGAATACTTTTATAAAAGATTTACAGAAGAATACCGATCAATATTGTATCACAAGTTCGTTTTATTTGAGAATGTGAATATTCAATATATAGAGTGAACCATAAATCTTTTGCCCGGATTATAAATTTTTATTGTGCTCAAACTATTATAAATAGGCATGTTCTTTTTCGACAGTAATATTATGATTTTTTTTAAAAACCATTTGCCTCTGTGATTTTGAAGTAGCTCGTGATAACTCCAGCGGTATTCCAATTCCGACCAAGTGTGTGTGTTTTTATGTTACTTCACTCACACACTCGGAATGCTGAGTCTAGGGAGATACTTAACGCTGCCTGTTTCCTTTAATATTTCATGCCATCTCTTTATTAATTTTGCACCGGGAGTTTTGCTTCCATGACAACTACGTCAAATTTTACACTGATCATGAATGAGCTGTTTTGTTTCATGAAACCAAAGCATAGATTGAACTTTCTCTTGAAACAACGCCATTTCGGCAAAAAAATGTCATTTTTACAAGCGTTTCCCCAACTCAGCTCTTGAAGGAGCTCCACCGTCATTTATTGCCCAAAAAACTACTAAAACTGACCTATTCAGTGATACAAAAGTTATATTAAATGGTTATTTTGTAATGAGTTTTTAAAGTCCGGGCAAGACTTTTACGATTCCCCCTATATTCCTACATAGAAGAAGTATTAAAGTTCTAGAAACCATTATATGTGCAGATAAAATAATATTTAAATGGGATGGAATATTTTGTTGTTTTCTGTTTTTAAATTATTTTTATCATATAAAAGCGAGATTATAATTTTTTTTCTATGAATATAATAATTAGCTTTAATTAAATTTAAGTAGTTTCATCTGAAAGAAAGTACTTTTAAGTGGACACGTTACTCTCTACTCAATTTTTTTTTATTTATATGTTTATATGAAAATGTTTCCATGAAATATACATTTAAGAAGCAAAACATCATTTTTAAACAAAAAATTTTTTCAAACATTTCAATAGCTTATAATTCCTGCTACATCTACAAATTTAATTTTTTAAACGGTTTTTTATAATATTCCATGAAGTGTTCCTCACAATTCCGACCACGGAATTGCTATTATAAATATATATAATGCTTTTATTTTTACAATTTTTTTCCATGCCGGACATAACAAAAAACAGTGAACACCTGTATCTAACTTAGTGAATTTTTCAAAAAAATAAATAATCACGTGAATCCTTATTCCATGCACAGAATCGTGTAATATATGATACGAAACATCCAGAAAAAGTTCCCAAATTTTATATTGCTTACGAAAACCCTTATATTTTGAACATACGATGATCCTGAAAAATAAAAACCTGAGAAGGGGCCATCTAAAGTCTGAAAAAGATGCGGACCTCACTTGTTTTGGTTTCGGTTTTCGCTTAGACGTAATGTTAATAAAAAGTTAAATAACTAGCTGAAAATGTAACCAGTTTGATACACATATTTAGAAAAGTCCTACAATTAAAAATGAGATAGTAAAAATAATTAATATTTTGGTCATTTCGAATGTATCTCCTTAAATGTTTGAGAGTTTAAAAATGAATGGAACGTAATTTTACCATCAATTATTTCAGAAATTAAGAATTTAAAAAAAAAAAATTGAAAATGAGCATTTTTTATGAACATTTGTGCTAAATCTATTAATCCCAGAGCTTATTTTCCATGATACATACCCTATTATCATTCTTTAATAATTTTTAAATCATAATTCTTAATTCAAACAATATTCGTTGCGTAATTTTCCCATTTTATTATGAATTCAAAATAAATCAGAGAATCGCGTATCTCCAAATCGTAGGTTAAATATTGTGCAATTATAGTAGACAGATGTCACGTGACTGTTTACGCAAATTAAAAACAATGGTTGGAATAAAATTACGAAAAATCTCAAATCATTGCTGAGAAATAACTCGATTTAATCGAAAATGTGTTGTGTTTCGTAATTACGTTGTTTCGTAATTATTTCAAGAATTGACGTTTATGTGATATTTATTCTGCTGAAATTATCACTTTATGAGAAAGACGATGAAAATGATTTACGCTTAGATAATACAAATGCACCTAATAATGAGCGAGTGTGTGAAGTGTTAGTGGTGAGATCAGTAAGTGCTATTCTTTGCAAGGAAACACGGAATTACGGTGGTCTAATTAATTCTTACTTAGGTCAACAAATAAAAATTTTATATATTTACTTTTCGTTAAATAGTTACAATTAATATAAATATGTTTGTATATATAACAGAATCACAATATTAAGTGACGAAATAGAAAGCGATTTTTTCTTTCTATATATGGTGCTGGACTTTTTTTTTTTTTGTTATTGTTTATTCATTAACTTCTCCCTTCCTCAGTGTCTGGACAGTCCAGGGTGGGCCTTGGCCTTCTCAAGAAGCCTTTTCCAGGCCAGCCTTCTTCCTGATAGTGTTCCCCAATTCTTAGTCCTCAAAACTAGGAGATCTTTTTCTAGGCCATCAATCCATCTTAAGATTCGGCCTGGTCCTTTAATTCATTAATTAAATTTAATTATTCTAATAAAATAGTGTGAAAAGGAAATTACGCCATCCCAGGTGGGATTCGAACCCACGACCTTTGGATTAGAAGTCCAACGCATTATCCATTGCGCTACAGGGACACAACGAATGATTTACCTTTCTATATTTGCTGTTGGACTGCTGCTTTTGTGTTTGTTTCTATTTATTGATTTTTTAATTTAATTAATGAAATAATATTTGAAAAAACTGTATTAACATCAAGTGTCAGCCACTACAAGTTTTAAAAAATGTATTTGAACTTGAATGGATGAGTATAAAGTATTTCATTAACGAATGAAAATTTGAACAAGATGTATAGGGTGAAAGTGAACTAATAGTAGGAATTGAGAAAAAAAAACTGCTCTTCAATTCACACATACTTGAAAATATTTCAATTTACCTCATACTTAAGACTATGTGAAAAAGTTTTATTCGATTTCTTACGTAAATATTCGAAATACATATTAACAAGTTAAATGAAATAAAGTAACTTAATTTTCTTCCTATATATTCCCTGAAAAAGATTTATTTTTGAAATAATTTTTGTAATTTTTGAATTACTTATTTATGAATGTAACATTATTAACACATCTCTTAGTTTTTGAATGTGACTTTAATTATATGTACTTTTCTTTCGGATAAAATTTCCCCCAATACAAATTCTAGTGTTGTTGAGTCAAATTCCAAAATAAAATACTCTTAAGTGTGAAGTATATTCAAACTTATGCTGAGTTTAATATAATATATAAACAGAGAAAATGGTTTTTAATTGAAAAAAAATATAGTATTTTTAAGTTTTAAAGTATTTAGAATCTTTAGAAAGAAAAATCTTATAATTTGATAATTCTCTCTGAATATTCAAGTTTAAATATCTGCTTCTAATTTGATTACTTCGTATTTTATTAGCATCAACATTCGAATAATTATTTTACAATTCCTATCGTAGGGTTACGTAAAGAGAAGTTTTTGAGAAATTGAGCAGAAATTTGATCATACTGGTTTTCTAAAACTGTAATAGGTATTGACGCCAATCCCAGTAAGAATCGAGTGGCCGTGATATCTCTGGGGCCAAGATCTCGGACTCGTGGCTGGCGTGTCATGAGTTCGATCCTAGTACCGCTGAATACCCTTCGTGTAGAGGAGACGTCTGTTAAATCTATCGAAGCTCAAACGTCCTCCCGTTAGTGTAGTGTGGAAATTAAGAGATAGGTTGCCAGCTCAGGTGTTGTTCTCGTCACTTGACCATGGTTCAAAATTGCGAGGTTCTCGTGCACAGCTTCATAATGCTACGTTAATATACATTCACTCGCCAATACTTTTAGTATCAACCATTATAATAATTCGTTCAAAGTTCATATCATGGAGTCATTAAAAGAAAAACTCATTTTGAGAAATTGAACATAAATTTCTTCACACTATTTTCTGAAGTTACTATTGTTATTGATGCCAATCCAATAATAATAGAGAATTCAGGTGCTTTATATTTTAAGAGTTTATATTTAATTAAATCAGTCTTAATTTAATAAACATTTCATGTAGTGTGTACCTTTCTATATTTATTAAATCAAACTTTCCTTTTAAATATAAAGCACTCTGATAATTATCTTACGCTTTTGAATGATTTACAATAAAGAGACAAATTTCGTAAAACGAAACTGTTTTAAGTAAACACTTGGAATTTAATTTAAAGTAAAAGCATTTGGTATTCAATTCGAAATCGGAACAAAATATTTTTTGGGGGAGAGAGGTCTGGGTTTTTACTTAAATGCATTATTCCCCACTTTGTATCGGACGGCCTGCAGAGGGGTCCTCGAGTTTGTAATGACGTCAGCGGCGACGTCGGTGCTGATTTTTCCTGACGTCAGTGGCGGCACAGGGATGCGGCTCGGGTAAAGGTCATACACTTCGAAATTATCGAAATACCCCCGATTCGGAACTGAAGTGAATTTGTTTGCATCCCGTTCCTGAATTTTTTAAAAAAAAATATTTCAGTTTAAAGGTTACTCGTTTGGGAATGGAACTTGTTTTCTCTGAAAAATTGATACCTTTATGCATTTTTAATTTCTTCTGAAATCAAAGTGTTTATAGTTTTAGTTTCTCCATTTTAGGAGTTTTAACATTCTCAGATACTTAAGGGAGTGAATACATTCGGAACGGTGATTTTGAAAAAGCCTGTAAATGAATAATATTTTGATATTTAGTGTCAGTTGAATTAAGATATACATATGATATTGTTTTTTAAGAATATTATGTACTATAGAAAAAATTATTTAAATCCAATTTTTGGTAAATTGAAGAGAAAATGACATTTTCAAACATTCTCTTTTTTTTATGTATGTCTATGATTTTTATGCAGAGCCTCAACTAGGATTTTGAAAAATTCGAATTATTTTCAGAGTTTCTATCAATTGAAATAATAATCGGTGTCTTGTTAAAATTACTCTTCTCGGATACATATAAATCTGATATAAAAATCCACTTCTAAATTATATATTTCAAAAATCCGATTCAAGCTCTCTACAGAAGTCTTAATTATATATAAGCAAAATATTATCACTACAGAAGCATTTTTCTTAAAGGGAAAATGTTTGGAATTGTCCCTTTTTTCCCTTCATTTTTTTTTCCAAAAAA
>BMAO01003084.1:0-72793 GCA_019973975.1 Trichonephila clavata | reverse complement strand
TGAAGGTAAAAGTTACACTGTGACGTTTCCCCATCGCTAAATGATTATGCATGGGGTGGTTTTGCAATAATAATGTCACATCTCGTTTAGGTTTATTAGAAAACCTTTATTTTTAGGGTTCACACAGCTGAGAAGACATCACAGGAAAGTACACAAAATACACTTAACACTTAATTGACAGACGAGCACAAATGAAAAAGAGGAAGAACTACTACATGTTGTATTGGCTACGAACTACATAGTACTAACTAATAAAGTTATAAAGTTCACGCGGCGCCGCAGGTGGCGCTAGCAGTTCAGTCAAAGTTATGGGAACTGTTACAGTCTCCCCCTCTGGCCCTGACGCCGCCTCGGCGAAGGTCCAGGAATTGTCTTTCTTGGCCTGCCTCTTTTACGAAGAGGTTTTAGAGGCTTAGATGCTGGATCTTGATGAGGACGTAAAGCTGAGGTGTGATAGACTCTAATAGGAACATCGGGATCTTCAGGATTTGCCACTTCAAATGTGGTTGGAGATCGTTGGCTCAGAATAACATAGGGACCATCTCTGCGTGGCATAAACTTTGACGTTCGTTGTCGGGCAGAACTGCTCAAAGGATGTTTGTTAACCCAAATACTATCACCTATGTTGAATTTATGGCTTGGCATACGACTTTTGTCTGCGTATTTCTTACGATAATCTTGTTTCGATTCCACACGTTCCTTTATTTGTTTCGTCAGGGTGGCGAATCTTTTTAGATATGGAGTAATCTCCGATACAAAGTTATCATTCTGGATCACACTTCTGATGTCATGGTTTATGTCATCAGTGGTCCGAAGTTCTCGACCGAACTGAAGAAAAGCTGCAGTTTGATTGGTGGTTTCGCTTTTATGGGTATTCATTGCAAAGCGAATAGATGGGAGTTTATCGGCCCATTGTGTGTGATCATCTCCAACTAGGATTGCAAGTCGAGGCTTTAAATCTCTATTTTTCCTTTCCACTGGATTGGCTTGTGGATGGTAAACTGGAGTGAACACTTGATTTATATCCAGCAGATAACACACTTGCTGCATGACTGCACTGACAAACTGTGCTCCGTTGTCGCTGAGAATACGCCTGGGTAGGCCATATCGCAAGAAGACTTCTTCTAGAAGAGTGACAGCACATTCTTTTGCTGTAGCATTGGGCAGTGCAAAGAGCTCGACCCACTTTGTTGCGTAATCCTCAACAATTAGAATCCACTTTTTACCGTCAGAGGTTTCTGGTAATGGACCAAACAAGTCTATGGCGATAGTTTCAAAACGTTGACCGTACACTGGAGTCTGTAACAAACCAGATGGTTTCTGATTTGATGGCTTGAACCTGTTGCACTCATTGCAATTTTTGATATATTCCTGAATGTATTTTTTCTCATTCCAGTGAAATAATATCTCTGAGAGATTCGATGGTACGTACCATCAACTCCATAGTGTCCAGCAGTTGGGGAGTCGTGGTATTCTTGAAGAATATTTTTCCACTCATGAGAGGGGATCACTAGCTGGGCTTCTTCTGATTCGGAGTCAGGAGAGTACCGATATAAAAGTCCTTGATTCATTATGTATCCACGTCTCGTCCAATTGGCGTAGTTTTCATCTTTCACAAGGGTTTCAAAGGATTCAATTATTTTCTTAATATCTCCATCTTTCAGTTGTTCCGCTCGTATGTCTGCAGTGCTACGACTAGGCATGTCGATAGTCACGCTACACACTTCACAGAACTCTTCCTTGTGTCCACATACGGGACGGGATAATAAGTCAGCTATGACATTTGCTTTTCCTGGAATGTATTCCATTTTCAGGTTGTATGATTGGAGTTGCAGAGCCCACCTTGCTAGTCTACCTGAAGGCGATTTTAAGGTGAGAAGCCATTTTAGGGGTTGGTGATCGGATGCAACGGTAATTTCTTGGCCCTCAATGTAACCTCGAAATTTGTTAAGTGCCCAAACCACGGCGAGAGCTTCTCGTTCGGTGGTGGAGTAATTTTTCTCAGCAGCAGTTAACAACCGACTTGCATACTCTATAGGATGCTCTTCTTCGCCTTTACCTTGCAAGAGGACAGCTCCTATGGCATGATTACTAGCATCAGTGCGAAGAATGTAGGGTTTCGTGGCATCACTTTGTTTCAAAACAGGAGGACTTGTTAGAAGTTGTTTCAAAGTTTGAAAAGACTTTTCTTCTTCTTCTCCCCAAGACCAGATTCTATTCTTCTTTGTAAGGTTGCTGAGAGGTCTGGCTACTTCTGAAAAATTAGGTATGAATCGTCTGAACCACGAACAGGTTTGAAGGAATGACTGCACTTGCTTTACATTCTTGGGAGGAAGCATCTTTCTGATAGCAGAAGTTTTTTCAGGATCTACTTCCACGCCTGAACTTGTGATGTAGTGTCCAAGGTATTTTACCCTATCACAAGCAAAATTACATTTACTACGATTTGCATGTAGTTTGAATAGTAAAAGTCTCTCAAATACAGCTTTGAGGTCAGTAAGATGTTTTTCGAAGGTTTCGGACAGGATTATGATGTCATCAAGATAAGAAAGTATAAGAATGTCACTTAGGCCACTGCGAAATTTGTCAATAAGTCTCTGAAATGTGGCTGGGGCCGTTTTCAAACCAAAAGGCATTCGAAGGTAGCGAAAAGTTCCAAATGGACAAACAAATGCTGTTTTGTCCCTGTCAGAAACACAAACATTCACCTGGTGGTAACCTGACTGTAAATCTATAGTTGTCATAAAAGGTGTGTGCTTCGCTTCGTGAAGCAGGTCATCCATTCTAGGTAACGGATAAGAGTCGGCCACTGTCGTAGCATTGAGGCCTCTATAATCGATACAAAGCCGAATTTTCCCGTTCGGTTTTGGAACGAGCACTACAGGGGCTGCATACGGAGATTCACACTCTTCTATGATGTTCTGTTCCAAAAGTTTATCAAGTTCCTGCTTAAGAACTTCTTTCTTTGCTGGAGGTAATCTATACGGAGGCACCGAAACAGGAGGGCTATTTCCGGTGTTGATACGGTGTTCCATAAAAGGAGTGGGCTCTCCCCTGGTTCAAACACAGTTTCGTACTTTTTTAGCAATGTTCCCAGTTCATTTTTCTGGTCAAGCGTTAGACATTTACCTTCATCATCACGCAGTAAGCATGTATTTTCCTCAAGGTTAGGTCTGCTTTGGACTTCTTGAATAATTGCTTCTTTAACAAAATCGTAGGTTCGATGGGGTGAGTCACTAAAGAACCAGTTGCGATGTTTCAGGTTTAAAACAATGCCAGCTTTCTGTAAAAAGTCCATTCCCAAAAGTGTTCTGTTTCCTTTAGCATAAGGCAAAATTATTAATTGTGTACGGATTACACGTTCTTCAAGTCTGATAACTACACTGGTTGTGTAGACTTCCACCTCGGACTTATGGCCGTCAGCGAGGGACATAGTGATTTGAGTCTTTTGGAAATTGGCTCCTTCTTTTTGTAAAAGGAGATACAAGGGTTCGCCAGCAATTGAATGACTGGCTCCACTATCGGCGCATGCAGTGCCCCATATGCCATTTACAGCTAACTTCAGCACCGCACTTTGATTTGGAGTTAAAGAGCATGAATGCAAACTGATGTTGCTAAAAGTTGCTGAGTCCTTATTCACTGCTGGTTTGCAATTTGGACATCTGGGTTTTGTAACCCCTGGCTTACCACAACCATAACAAGATACAGATGGCCTATCTGATCTGTCATCAGTTTTCAGTTTATCACCTCTATTGAAAGATGAAGTAGGACCGGCTTGGTTGGTTTTATCAAATCTACTATCATATGAATTTCTTTTTGGAGCGTAAGGTTTAGAAGAATTTTCTTTTGAGTTGACAGTCTTTTTTACTGAAGTAGTATTTCGAATGAGGAAATAAGCATCCAATCTGTCAGCTAAGTCTGAAGGTGACACCCATTCTGACCATTCATGCATGAAGTGTTCTCTTGTTTCAGGAGGTACATGTCTTTTAATTTGGTCAGATATGATTAGGTCTTTTAACTGTTGAAAGTTGACAATTTTCAATTCGTTCAACCATCCTTCGAAATAACTTTTTATTTCAAAAAAGTAATCTCTCCATGTGTTCTCTTGAACTTTCTTGTGTTGCCGGAAAAGTTGTCTAAATTTTTCCGCGGAGAGTTTGAATCTCTTCAAAAGCATTTCTTTGACATGCGTATAGTCTTGCGCTTCTTCTTCGGATTCCCTAGCGATGAGTGTGGCTAAGTCACTTGGCAAGGCTCCAATTAAATATGCAACCCATTGGTTATCAGGTACTTTTAAAAATTTTAATTGTCTCTCAAATAGTTTGAGAAATATAGCCATGTCGTCTTCTTTCGAGTTAAATCTGGGAATCAGATTCTTCAATTCTAATTTAGGCTGCTCCGAGATATCAGTGTCGTTACTTTGCGGAACTCCACTCATTTTGGCTTCAAGTTGCAGTTTCAATTTCTGCAACTCAAAATCCATTTCAGCCTTTCTTCTTTCCAAGTCAGCTGCCTGTTCGGCTTTCTTTCTTTCTTCTTCTTCCGCCTGTTCGGCTTTCTTTCTTTCTTGTTCTGCTGCTTGTTCGTCGTTTTTAATTTTTTCGAGCCGTTCCTCAATTATATTCGTAAATAAATTTTTTATAGAAGCTTCTTCGTATTTTTCAGAATTTACAATCAAATGTTTTATGTCTAAAATTCGTAAATCTTCACCCACAGAGAGTCCCATTTCCCAAGCCAACTTTCTCAAATCCTCTTTTTTTCCTTTCGTGAGAAATGCCATACTTTCTGTGATAAAGTTCAGTTCGGAAAAAAAAGTTAATGAAATGGTTTTCTTTTTGAGAAAAAAAAAATAGTATTTTCCTAACACACTGGAGCTGAAATCAAAACACTGAAAACTTTCATTTAAGAAAATATCAAAAGAAAATAAGAGTTATAAAATCAAGTTAGAACATAAAATGCATAATAAACTTGTACACACAGGTTTCCCTGAAGAAATATATTGAATTTATAAGAACCAGATAATTCTCAAATGATTACAACATTTCACAGTATATCTCAGAGAAAAAAAAAGAATATATAATGAAAACACTTTTCGGTCGGATTTATATTCCAGCTGGGGAAAAAAATACATTACTCATCAAACCATAATAAAAGTAACAAAAGATGGTTTTCAATCTCCTTTTCTTAGTATCAGCACAGCGGATGTTATGACTAATTCAGCGCAATTGAGTGATCATAAATTAGTGCGCGGAGAATAAAATTAGCCTACTCGAGCAAAACGAAAAAAAGCTTACGAAATGTTTCAGTTTAAATGAGGTTACATATGCATGCAAATAAAATAACATAAGAAATACGATTACACTTGCAAAAGAATTATTCTTGACAAAATGAATTTTAAGAATTCCAATTTAGAGTATTCAGTTGAAATTCGTTTTAGTTAGAAAAGATTATTAAGAGCTCTTTTGTGATAACGGAATAATATTTCACAAAATATTAATAAAATGTTTTCACAATGGAAAACCAGACCTCTGAGCACTAATCTGCTTAGGTATACTTATACACAAGCAATTAATAAAACTTTTCAATAATTTTGTTTAAACACAATTATGCAATAATGACGTACGCTTTAGGTAAATTCAGATATGAAAATGCATTCAAATATAATGTTTCAAAGTAATTTCTTTTTAGAAATAATAATTAAGCAATGGACTGCTTGCGACACATAAAACATACAAATATGTGAATATATGTAGATAAGAAAAGTTTTTTTCTATTATTTAAGTATAGTTCTAATTAAAATAAAAGAACAATTTTTCAAAACAAATATATTTTGTCACCTTGACAGTTTAAAATTTAAGAATAATTAAACTTCAAGATGAAATTTCCTTTTGATTCGAGATGAATCGTTAAAATTACAATTATGTTAACAAATAAAGAACATTTACTTTGAAAATGTTAATTACTTTCGATTCGAGATGAATCATTGAAGCACAATTCTATGTAGAACTCTTTAACATTCAAAATAAAGACAACTTTCGATTCGAGATGAATCATTGAAGTAAAATTCTATTTAGAAGATACAGAATTGTTTACTTTTAACAAATCTACTTTTGATTCGAGATGAATCATATATGAATGGTTTCAAAACAATATTGTCTTTAAGACAATAACGATTCAAGGAATCGTTAATTTTTTTTTGTTTTTTTTTTTGATGAATTTAATTCAATAGGATCAAGGTGATCTTAGAAATCAAAAGTGAAAATAGTACTTATCCAAATATGATATCCTTTTGCTCAGCTGGGCCTCACTGGGCGCCAGATTTGTGACGTTTCCCCATCGCTAAATGATTATGCATGGGGTGGTTTTGCAATAATAATGTCACATCTCGTTTAGGTTTATTAGAAAACCTTTATTTTTAGGGTTCACACAGCTGAGAAGACATCACAGGAAAGTACACAAAATACACTTAACACTTAATTGACAGACGAGCACAAATGAAAAAGAGGAAGAACTACTACATGTTGTATTGGCTACGAACTACATAGTACTAACTAATAAAGTTATAAAGTTCACGCGGCGCCGCAGGTGGCGCTAGCAGTTCAGTCAAAGTTATGGGAACTGTTACAACACAGTATTATGACAAAAAAAAAATCAGAATTTTATATGAGAAATAAAAAATCTAGTTAATTTTTATTTTCTTACAAATGATTAATAGTTAAGTATATTAATTTCATAAATTTTTCTCATTTTTGCATCCTATCTACAAAATTTAATGATACTTTAATACGTAGATGTTACATATGACACAATCGAATATGGTATGCTATAAATCATACCATGTATGATAATCTAAAATAAAAAGTTTACCAATAAGTTCAGTGCTTCTCAAATTTTAAATATTGACGACCCAATTTTCAATCATAATTTTCATCGCCCTCCCCATACAATAACATTGTATTGAAAGCAATAATAATGTACTTTGACGCTGAAATTACAATACGACTTTAATTATAAATAACACAAATTATCAAGATATATTAAATTTTGTATATAGCAAGCTCAAGGAAGTCGGTAGTAATTATTAAACTTGTTCTTAATTTAATATAGATAAATTTATTATCAAATGTACTGTACTGTACAATTTATAAGTATATTATAACAGTGTACACACGGATATTTGATTAATTTTTATATCAGAATATATTTTCCTTTGCTTTCTTTCAATACATTAATGTATAGATACATTCTTAATTAATCTTTGATTTCCGACATGCTCGCACCCTCCTTGTGGGGTTATCCCACCCCCCTGGAGAGGCGCGCCCCACAGTTTGAAAAGCACTGAATTAATTTATATTTTTTTATACTTTTTTACTGATTTTGTTTTAAGTTCTTAAATTAAGAAAATGCTATTAATCATATTTTTATTGGCTACGATCTTTAAACAAATCAAAAAATTAATGCTATCATTTTTTAAAAATTGACTATGACCTCTGAAAAAATCTAAGTCTTGTTGATTAAAACATTCATTCTTGTTTTGCAAGGAGAAAAGTGTTTAACCAGAACATATTCTTTTTTTTCAACATTCATTTTAAAATTTTGCAATTGGCATAATATATTCAACCTTCAGTCACAATATGATATTTTTAAAATCATTTTCCAAGTTTTTGAGATTACATATTTTTAAATGTTTATCAACTTTTATTAGAAAACAATAGATTAAGGAGCACATAAATTTTGTTATTTCATCATTGCCTCAATTCTATTTTAATTTTTACATGGATATTTAAACCATGTCAATTATAACTTTTGCTATAATTGTAGTTTCATATGGTTCAAATATTGAAATATAAATTGTACAAAATGGAAATCACTCATTTTCAATGAAAAGAATTTTTACATCTTATGTCCTGTTTAGAAAAAAAAATCATTTAATTATTTTACACAGATGGATGTAAAGTTGTAAAAGTAATTAAAAGGAATAATATCAGGGATGATTCAAAAAGACATTAGTTAATTCTAGAGTTTTATTTTGATTAGTTTCATAAAAAAATACTAAATTTTGAAATCTTAATTTAAGATTAATATGTTTATATCCCTAATGAACTCTTGATTGAGGAATTTCCTGTTCATTCAAAGTGGTGCAGCAAAGATATTAATTTACAGTCACCCCTTTCCAGGAATCCTAGAAGCCGTGATGTTTTGGTTGTTGAAAATTCTAGCTTTATTATACGTGGATAATCCGAGATTTATTTTCAACACATTTATTATCTTGAGTGAATAAATATTAGCATTACGCTATTCAGCTACTCGAGGGTTTTTGAAGATGGATCTCGTAATTTTGAACCACGGTCAAGTGACGAGGACAATACCTGAGCTGACAACCCCTCTCCTAACTTCTACACCACAACAACGAAAGAACTTTTAAGCATCGATAGATTTTTTTATGCATTACCCCCCTACAATGCGGGTCTTCAGTGGTATTGGGCTCGAACTCATGACACACCGGCCACGAGTCCGTTAACTTGACCACTAGGTTACCGTGGCCACTTTTATTATCAGGAGCAGAAATGAATTTTCTTATACTATTCAGGAACTCATACAATATCAACAGCTTTTTGTAAATCGCTATTTTTTCGAAAATCTGTAGTTAAAAAAAAGAGAAATATAATGAAAATTATGAAATGTGTAAGATATTGTACTGTATATAAGTATATATTCCCTTCCAAGCTGTTATAAAATCCCTGTAACTATTATATATAAAAAAACCAATATCAAATAATCTATGATTTTAAAAAATAAATCCTCTCTGAATGTATATAAAGGAAGAAAATTTTTTCAGAAAAGTATATTTCGAAAAATCTCAGTGATTATCTCCTTTAAAAATTAAGGTAATGATGAGATAAAACAAATAATAGATATTTAGGATAGTAAGATATTTGAGATTTCTCGATTAGTTTGACTAGACAATTTGTTCTGATTGTACTAAAATGTGTGTTTTTTCATAATTATAAATAATTATTTTCTTTTGTTCTGGCAAAAAATTAAAACTATGTTTCATTTGATACTTATGTCTCGTATTTATAAAAATAATGTAATTTTGCTTCGAATTTAAATAATAACTCTTTGCTTTGAAAAGAAATAACTTGAAATTTAACTTAGTTGTCATGTACATAAATTTTTTTTTTAATCTCATTTTGAGATAAAAAAGTTTAAAATGTGAATTCCAGAAATCGTTTAACCTACCCTTTAAATTACACTGGTAATATTTTCAGAAAACATCAACACTGAAATGAAAACCCGAATGTCAGGAATACAATGTATTACTACGCGGAGTTTTCTCTGAGGAGAATCGTATCGCATATGGTTACTACAAACCGGTTCCTCTCAAGGATACGCCTTGGCGATCGATCTTCGGCTAGAAAAGAGAATTTGGCGGTAGAAAATCCAGCCCACGTTATTGAAGATTTTCCGTTACTAGACTATCACCATAACCACTAGGCTACAGTGGACAAATATTTGAGCGAAAAAATGTGGAATGGACTCGATACACCTGACGTCATAATCACGTGATAATATACAAAACAAATAGCCACGTGTTTCATTCGACTGAGTATTTTGGCGGAATTTTCGGATTTGCATCTGCTATCAAAAACAAATGAAAAAAGGTATTCCAAAAGAATTTTCGACTGAAATGTGTGTACTTTTTAATTATTTCATTTTCAATATTTTTTTTTATCAAATACGCTGACGATTTTTAAAGTTTTCAAAAGATTCTGAAATATCTTCTGAACATTTCTAATTCGTAGAATTTTAATTTTGCAAACATACACAGATCAGGGTACCACTTCTGTGATCTGTTCTGAATGCTCTGTATTTGTTAAGTATGTAGTTGATTATATATACCTACGGTTTTTTTTTTAATTCCTACTATTAGTTCACACTCTCTCGATATTTATTAATCTTGTTCAAATATTCAGTCGTTAGTAAAATACATTTTGAAGCGCTCGATTAAGCTGAAATTTTATGTACATGATTATTTTGGTTGACAATACAGTAATTTAATTACAATTAATAAAAATTAATTATTCTAAGAATTATAAATACATCTATGTTGGCATCATTTTTGGCGACATAGCAACCATTTTGGCGACTTGTGTCCAATAAAACATTCAGTTGAACTGAAATTTGAAACACATTTTTTTGGATAGAAATGCAATACTTTAATGATAATTAATAAAAATTAATTGCCACATAATATTGTGATTCTGTCATATGTATACACATATTTATATTAACTGTAATTATTTGATAAAAAGTAACTAAAATAAAATTTTCTTACCTAAGAAGGAACTACTTATTATTTTTTTATATTACTTGTTTTTGTTACTTTAAGATTACTTTCGACAATTTTACAAGCCCTATGGACAAAAATTTGAAACTGAACTGTCTCAATAACGAACTATGTTGTGTTAATTTTATTGGAATAAAATCTCAATCTTAAATTTTGCCATCCATTTAGTAGCAATACAAAATACTTTTTAATTTATAGAAATATCATTATAACTTTGTTCATTTCATTTCCTAACTGTGTGTATAATGTTAATATATATCTATACATTTTCTATGCTGCAGTCATTTGAATTTTTATTGTACTGTATGTTGATAAATGTGTCGACTTCAAAGCATTTCAATTTTGCAGACACGAAAAAACAAACCAGGGTACTACTTCTGGGATCTATTCTGATTTTCTAACTGATGATAAAGTACGCTGTTGAACTCACTTACATTTTTTCTTTTATCTCTTTATATAATTATTTCGACTAATTTAACAAGCACCTAGATAAGAATTTTAAATTGAATTGGCTCAGCAAAGTCATTGTTTTGTAATTTTCAGAACAATACATTTACAAATACAAGTAAATTAATGAAGTTCTTGTGTACTTTAAAGAATATGCATCCATAAATGTATAATGCTATATGGTGAAGAACATACAATAAATTTTAATAATTTGTGAGATTCATATTTCACTATTTTTCCAGAAATCAGGGAATAAATCAGTTCAATACTGAAGAGCATGATCATATAGAAATTGAGAGGCAAGTATCTATCTATATTTTTAAAACACTGATTGCATTAACTTTTCCCAATATTAAAAAAAAAACACTTATGATAAAAGAAAATTTCATGTTATTTTTATTTTACGTCTTTATAAGCTTAAAATTCATGAGTAGTTATTAACAGAGGTACTTCAGTATTTAATTATCAAAAATTAGATGCAAAAATCTGATATGTAACCATACATGTCGTATAAAAAACAAGTATACATACATATAAATCAAAAATTTGTTTTACTTAATAATTTTAGAATATTACAGGGGAAAAGAAAAAATATTTTCGAGAAGCATTCACAAAAGAAATGGAAAAATGTTTTAATTTACTACAGCTTCATTAATGCTTATACTTGATGATGTGAATCAAGTACCATTTTTAAACATTAGAAGTCAAAATCATTTAACATTTGTAAAATTACATGTAAAAAATTATGCAACATTTTGCGCTATTTTAGGTAAAAGATATGATTTATTGAGAATTGAATTCCATATATGATAATAAATTAAGGCATTAAAATTTTTTAATAAAAATGTGTGTATAATAGAATATGTTTATGTTTATGTCCATATATGGAATTTAAAAGTTCTGCTCACTCTTACATGATCAAAATAAAAAAATCATTTTTGAATCCATAATTCTTTTACAATAATAATAATAATTGTAATACATTTATGTGGTATCTATTAGCAGAACATTTGTTTTTCAGAGTTTGACTGTGGTATAAACCTATCACACAGATGTACAAATTTTTTTACTATGTATTACAAATAAGCATTTATAGGTACTTGCACAATTTGTAGAAGATTTATCATTATAGATTAGATTTGCTTTATATCATTAGATTTATTTTTACATAGAAATAAAAGTCTAAAAGACTCATGTATATTATTATTATCCTGCTTATAAGTCCTGAATAAATTTGTTGCATTGAGTTACTTACAAATATTGACCCAAGAAGAGTACTTGCATCAATTGTATATTTATTCAGAATTAGGATCACGAAATCAAATATGGCTTTATGTATAGACATTTGATTCTGTGGGATGTTGTTGCAATATACAGCCAATAACTGGAACTGTTTCTGCTCATAGGCATCATGGCTCATGAACGCAGTAATAATAATAATATAAATTTTTAAAGTTCTTGATGTGTTTTTGCTTGGCAAAATTATTTGGCAATTTATTACATAAGTTACAAATTTTGAAATGGTATGAGTGCGGATTTAGCATTTCTTTGACAAGCTTTGAAGTAATTTCATATTTTGCTCAAGTATAATTTGGAAAACTGAAAAGTTTCTTGAAATTTTGGATTTTTCTGGTAAACTAATGGTATAATTAGTTAATTATCTTGCTTATAAGTAGTAGAAACTGCGATTATGATTAGAATGGAACTCAATTTATTCATGATAAACTTTAACTTGTTGATGTATAATATTGATTTTAATCTTTAATTATATATTTCCACACATTTAACTTCAGAGTGAGAATTCTGTATCTTTTTTCCCTCTCCCTCTCTGATGTTTTTTATCTTCCATTTTTTTAAGTGTAAATATAAATATATATAAAAAGATACTTTGGATACTTATTAGTAATAACAAAATAATGAAATGTCATTACATTTTTCTAAATAAGTTTTTAGTTTGCATGAACTACACATACAATACCTGGTCAAGATACATAACCAGTAGAAATTGTGAATGGAAATTTTATGCAACCATTCATTTATATATATATTGTATTAAATTTTTTTCTATCTTTTTTGCAATTCATTGTGTTGTAAAAATAAAATTCATTTTCATCATGGATAAATATTTATTAATATTCAAAAACTTTCAAATTAACTCAATCCATTATGCTAATTTCTATTTTACAAGTTTAACTTGTATTTTGGAGCCATCTATTATTTATAGATAAATTATACTATTTTTATAAATTATATGTAATTCAATAAGAAGAAAAATACATTTAAAACTGAGGATAATTAAATTGAATTTCTGAAAATTATGGCACCTTTTCTGATGAAACATTCTCTTAATATTGCGTAATAATTTTTAAAAAGTAGATCAACATGTTATAGGCACTTTACACAAAGACAAGATTAAAAAAGTATTGAATTTGTTATTAAAAATTGTAGATCTTCTGTACCCAGTGCTCGAAATGAGCTTAAACCAGCATTGTTTGAAACACAAAGTATTTATGTATAAAATAATGATACTAACTTTAGCTATAAAAATCACCAGGTTTGTAAAAAGAACCTTTTTTCAGTTTTAAATTAGGGCACAGTTTAGCAAGTTTGAGTTTTACTGCACAACTTTAAAGTACTAAAATATAGTACTACAATATATTATCATGTAGTTAAGTACATCATGGGAATATTCAGTTTTATCCGCAATACTTGAATTCAAAAGTCTAATTGCAGTATTAGCTGAGGGTGAGATTTTTAGATACATTATTTTCAGTAGTGTTCCATCTCTTCGAAATATTGTTTATCACAGCAACCTGATAATGTTTGGGCGAACAATAAAAAATTAACGATAAAGCTTCCAAGTTATATAAACTATTTTTAAAACAAAAATTAGCCTTGAAAACAATCTTAATTAAGTAGCTATGAGAACTCAAAACATAATCAAGCAGAAATGCTTTTAGAAATGAGAACTAAAATAATTAAACATTTCACACTGCAATAGTTAATTGGACTCAAAAATATTTTTAATTCAATTTAAGAGTGGAAAACTGCTTTAAAGTGAAACTGAAACCAAAACCTAAGCTCTTCAACTATCTTTAAAACTAATTTGTTATCAGATATGAAATATGGTGGCAAGCTTCTCAATGATATGGGCCACAAGAAAATGTCAAAAAAATGTTTTTGAAATATTTAGGACATTGTGAGGCCTTAAAATAGTATGATTTGTACCAATACATTGTGAAGCCTTTAAAGATATGTTATAAAATACTAACATTTAGCACTTTTAGTCTTAGTAATTATCACCTACAAATGTTTGAATTTTTTTATAAGTTATTGTCGCCTTGAAAAAGAATGAATCATACTAAAATATGGGAAAAATTTTAGAAATTGTTTGAAACATGCTAAATTATTTTCATGAAAATTTTTACATATAGAAGCATACAAAATTTTTGTTAGTTAGTTTATTTTAGTAATTACAATTATTTAACATGCATCATTTATCAACATTTAATTTTAATATTACATTATTATAATACAAGTGAAGCATGTGAAAATTTTATTTTTTTAACTAAGAAATTCATTGCAATTTAAAAAATGTATTTTTCATATTCTAGTGAAAGTATCAGTGACATTGCTTCATTATGTACTCAGGAAGAGTATTTTTTCTAAGATGTATTCCAAAAGAGTATTTTTTTTTGGTCAGTTTCAATCTTTATTTGCATTAATATGGATATATAAAATTGAAACATTGTTATTGTATACTAATTTTTTAAACAACTGTTCTATAAAAATTCCCAAGACATAGTAAGATCTTTCGAAATATGTATGAGGAATCTGTAATAAAATAACACATTTGCCAGCTTTTATTACCTGACTTTACATAGTAATTATCATTTACAAAGGTTTGAAATTTCTTTTAGAAATTTCGCTTTAGACAGTCTTCAAAGTTTAAAAAAGAAAATACTCTTATACAAGTAAGTTAAAGAAAGGAATTGTGTTAATACATAATTTTGAGAAATAATGATTAAATTTTATTGGATTATTCTTTATTACAAATTATTTCTTATGAGTTATTGAATTGCATATAAATTGTCCAATAGATGTAAACCAAACAAATATTTCCTTACAATTTCAAAAAAATAAAAGAATGATTAACATTAAAAACTTTGATATCCAAACAATAATACTGAAATGAATTTTCAAGGACAGCAAAAAAGGAAACTTTATATGAATATTAGAAATTAACAGTTAAATTCACAAGCTTTTTTGTAATTACAAGAAGTTTCTATGTAAAAAAATATAATCAATGTTACAAATTCGGTAAGAAATAAATACCTTTGCTTACAAAGAACGGATCAGGATCAATGAAATCTTATTGTTTAAAAACAATCCTTAGAAACGCCACAACACTAGAATTCACTAAATCCCAGGAGGTCTTCACAACACTCAGACACAACTAACAGTGTCTAGAAATACAAATAAGCAATATATTCAGGTAACGGTTATACATTTACGTGGAATCCCTATTATCCAATCATCATAATAAGTTGATTAGCAGTCTTTGGTCCTATTCAACAGCCGAAGTATTAACTAATCGCTCGTGCTGACTTTTCCGTAGTCAAAACAATTTTTTGTTTTGGCGAGCCACTCCCTATTTACAGTCTGCGTGAATTTTTTTCCGGAAAAACTCGCTTACATGATGATTTGTGATATTAGTAGATTTCTCCAATTTCCAAAAGCAATTTGTTCAAAAGAGCGTTGCATAATTTTTTAATCACAATGTGGCTGACACTAATAAAAAATAATTACTAAACCTAAAAGTATACAAAAATTCGAAGCCAAAAGATAAAAGTATAAACTAAACTTAAATCTAACACTAAAAACTAAAACTATACATATGATTTGGTCACAATACAAAAACTAAAAAAGTAGAAAATATATTAAAACTATTTAATCTACTACAAAGAATATAAAATAATAATGTTTGTAAATTCAAAAGTTAGCACGCAACCACAGTGTCATACGATCAACTCTGTTATTTGTTTACATGATCACACGTTGTTAATCACGTGATAATGGCCACGATTGCAGCGCCCTCTAGTGATGAATCGACACCATTGATAATAGTCTTTTTTGCTCCATATCCTACAAAGCCTGTAACTGTAACTACATGATTTGGGATGGCCTTGAATGGTTGTGGAGATTGGAATAGGATGTGAACTGTCGTGGTTTTTTTTAATCAACCGTTTTTGGGAGTGATTTCAAGTGGATCTGAATTGGTGAGATCGTTTCTCATTAAGTTTTTTTCTTCTTTTTTTGAAAGTTATTTAGTATAACTTTTCATCTAAATTTGGAGAAATTTATCTTAATTTTAGAACTTACACAAGTTAGTGTATTAATTCAAAATAGAGTGTTGGAGTAGGGTAAAAAAAATGGGTGATTTTTCTCACCCAGAAAATAAAATGGAGGTGGAGACTACAAGTACCGATATACCATTAAATAAATATAGATGTAATTTAACTGATATGGAATTGTTGGCCAGGTTTGAGGAAAGGTTTGATTTAAATACGAGCCCAAATATTACAATTTTCTTAAAATCGGAGAATAACTTTCAGAGTGCTAATCCGCTTAAATTAAAAGAAATAATAATGAAAGCTTTCACAATTAAGAAAAGTATTCAGAGTATAAGCAAAACAAGAAAAATTCAGAAATCATAATCAAAACAAACAACTGCGTGACCACCAAAGAAACATTAAAAATTAAAGAAATTAATGGTTTTAAAATAAGTTCTAGATTATCCTTTATTGGCCTAAGTACTAGTTACATTTTGCAGGGAATTGACACGGAATACGCAATATATGACATAAAATCGGAACTAGAAAATAACAATTGCGCAATCTTGGACATTCAACGATTCACTAAAAAAACAGAATCTGGATTCAAACCTATCAAAAGAATTAAAGTAACCCAAATAGGATGCATGATCCCCGAAAGAGTATCAATAGGGTTTGAAATGTTTAGAACCAGCTTGTTTTTCGAAAAACCTAAACAATGCACTAAATGTTGGAAATTTGGTCACATGAATAAATATTGTAGAAGCTCAATTAAATGCCGTGTATGCTCACTAAACCACTCTGAAAACGGGTGTAAAGAAATAAATACAAAAAAATGTAGCTGTTGTGGAGAAAAGCATGGATCTAACGATAAAAGTTGTAAAAAATATATCAAGAGGAATTCAAAATCTTAAAAAATATAAATAAGCAACAAATATCGAGAAACGAAGTAGTCGAAAAGTTCTATAAAGAAAAAAAACCCCTCATTCTCGGCCATAACTTATAATAAGCAAACTGAGAAGATAAACTTTATAAAAAAAAGTTTCAAAAATTAAAATTAAAATTGGAAGAAAATAACAACATATTTGAAAAGAAATTAAAACAAATCGTACAACGTTTTACGGGAGAACTAAATGCGATGGTAACTCAAATAAATCAAAAATTTTCATCCTTGATGAACACAATAGAATCTTCTTTAAAAAAAACTGCATCCAATATAACATTTTCACAAGATGACGACTTTAAAAACAATAGAAAAATAAATGAAAAATCGAAAAGACTAAAAAACGTATCAGAAAAGAGAGAAAATAATTTAGAAATTATTAGAACAAAATAAAAAAATTTAGATAAATATACAAAATTTCTTATATTCTCAAAAAAAAAATCTATATTAATCGGCTTTTTTTTTTGAACATTTAAACTAATTCGTAGTATTGCACATTTTTCCCATTTAAATCATGCATATTATCCAATGGAACGCACGTGGAATCAAAAACAAAAAATCAGATATTCTATTCACGCCAATTTTTCAAAAAGCAAGCATTTTAATAATCCAAGAAACTTGGATACACCCAAATGATAATTTCACAATTCCCAATAATAATATATTCCGAATCGATAGAGAAATCAGAAGAGGAGGAGGATTAATGACAGTTTTAAACAAAGATATTAGATCAATAAAAATATTCTCAGAAATTAGCGAAGACTTAGAAATTTTAATAGTCAGAGTTCAGATAGATACAGTTCCTATCAGAATTTTTAATATTTACATCCCACCGATTAACTTTAAAGACGACAGTTTATCAAAAATAGCATCATATATAGATAATCATAGTTTGATATTGGGAGATTTCAACGCATCTCATAAAATATGGGGTTCAAAAAATTCAAATGAGTCTGGGAAGAAGATTTTTGATTGGATTACTGAAAATGACTTAATATTATTAAACGATAAAAGCCCAACTTATCTCCATTCATCAGGAATTTTTACATCTATAGATCTTTCATTATCATCTATAAATTTAAATTATGATCTGTCGTGGACCACAAGTACCGATAATTTTGGAACTGACCATTTCCCTATTATTATTAATTACAAAAAAACAAACAGCTCAACAACAAATAATTTTAGACAAAAAACAAACTGGAACAAATTTATTAATCTTATTCAACAAAAGCTAAGTTTAAATGAAAATATAAATATAGATATTATAGAAGAAATTAGAAAATCCCAAATCTTATCTAAGGAATCAGAAATAAAACAGATCAGTTCAAGAGCTCCATGGTGGACAGCAGCATGCGGGTATTTAAGAGCTAAAAAAAAAGAAAAAAATTCCTTAAGAAAGCAAGAAAATACTTTAAAGAAGAAGACTGGATAAAATATAAAGAAATAAGTGCAAAACTTTAGCGAACTATTAAAACCTGTAAAGAAACTTTTTGCCCAAGACATGTGAAAAAATCTCTTCTCCTAAAATTCTTTTTAAAATAATCCGGATAATCAAAAATAGAACAAATTCGAACTATTCTTCATTTAACATTATTGAGAATAATGGAATCATATACTAACAAACGAACAATCCCAAGCAAATTGTTTTTTAAAATATTACGCGAAGCAAAACAACGATAGTATTCAAAATATTTTTATTCCGGACAATAGCCAAGATATTAATAAACCGTTCTCTTTAAAAGAATTAAAAATAGCAATATCTCGTCAAAAAAACAGCAGTCCAGGGCATGATGAAATTTATCTCCAAACAATCAACCACGTCCCCATCAAAGCAATAAATCTTCTCCTGAAATCCTTTAATGACATTTGGTCTTCTAGTCAAATTCCAGAAGATTGGACTCACGCAATTATTTTACCCCATTCATAAAACCTCACAAAAATCTCAAGGAAATAGCGTCATATCGCCCAATTTCACTTACCTCAGTAGTTGCCAAATTAATAGAAAGAATGATCCTACACAGAAAGTTAGATTTCAGCTTTCAAAATAAAAAATTTCACGTAAATCATCATGGTTTTTACCCTCACAGAAGCAGTATTAATACGGTTCTTTAACTACAGCAGGATATTATACTGGCTAGAGAACGTAAGGAATATTTTATTCTAGTAGCATTTGATATTAAATCAGCATACGACTCAGTGTGGCCAAGTGGTCTAGTTTATAAATTTAAAAAAGTTGGATATTCAGGTAAATTGCTACGATGGATTCAAAATTTCTTACATCAAAGAACAATTCAAATTAAATTGCGGAACAATTTTTCAAAAATCAGCAAAAACAATTATGGTGTACCTCAGGGTTGCATCCTGAGCCCTTTCCTACTTATGATTTATATGGCAGACATTTTTGAAATTCAACACGACAGCCATCTTCTGGTATATGCAGACGACATATTCTTATATAATAGCGGCACAAATTGGAACAAAACAATAGACGAATTACAAGTATCTTTAAATGATATTTCAGCCTGGTGTAAAAAATGGAGATTGACTACTTCTCTAGAAAAAAGCAGTTTAATCAACTTTTCCATAAAAAGAAGCCCAATACTGCCTATACTTAAAATATGCGATAAACCTATTCCCGAAGTAAAGTGTCTTAAAATCTTAGGTATAATCTTCAACCCCAATATCACTTGGAAAATACATATTATTTACCTCCGACAGAAAAGATTTAAATATTTAAATACAATCAAAACATTATCGTCCCCTAAAATAGTAACAAGAACTGATATTCTTTTAAATATTATTAATGCCACAATCCGTTCTATTTTTGACTATGCAAATCAACTTTTTTCCTTTTCAAGCAATAGCAATAGATAGAAACTAGAACCAATTTACAATGCTGCATTACGTTTAGCCCTAGGTCTCCTAAGAATCACTCCGTTAGACGTTTTAAGAGCGAAATCTATGAATGGTAGTATCAATAATCGACATAATTTCCTTTGTCAAAAATTTGTAATTAAACAAATAGCTTTAAAAGATTAGTCACCAAATGCAAGGTTATTTTGGGATATAAATAATAATTTTTATAGATATAGAGAAAAAGAAATCAGTATTTTTCAAAAGTCAATCAACCTGCTCCAAGAACTACGTATTTCTAAAGTAGATTTTCTTCAGTGGACCCCTCCTCCTCCAATCTATGAAAATCACAAAATGAACATCTATACTCATGACTGTTTTGCCTTTCAAAACAGAGATCTTCCAGATATCATAGTGCAAAATATGTTTAATGATTATACCCAGTCAAACTTTAATAACAGCATTATTATTGCAACAGATGGTTCTAAAAACACTAATCAAACATCAATAGGAATTTTAATCCTCAAGAAAAAAGTTAGACAAAATTACATACTGAAAGAAATGATTTCCATTTTTACAGCGGAAGCTATCGCCATATGGACTGCGTTAAAAAATTGGGTTTCAGAAACAGAAAACTATGTCATCCTGATGGACAGCTTATCAGTTCTAAAAAGTATCCTTAATATTAATAGAAAATCCAGTACGATAATATTAAATTTAAGTTCAATGTCACAAGAGTGTCTCCAAATAGCTCAATCAATTACATTCATTTGGGTACCAGATCACAAGGGAATAGAAATTAATGAAGAGGTTTGTAAATTAGCTAAAGCCTCTCCAGATCCTTGTAATATTATTCCTTGGATTTCTTGGGAAGATTTACATACATTTTTCAAAAATCAACACAAAAGCGAAAACGAAGATATATGGAAAAAGAGCAAGAGACATAAAAATTATAGTTATATTTCTCATCTTAAAAAATGGAATACACAGGCAGCAAAAAATAGAAATACAGAAGTTTTAATTAATAAGCTTGCGGGCAAAGAAATTGCCATTAAATGATATTTATTTTCTTTTTAAACAAACAGATTCTCCATTGTGTTCAGATTGCCATGTACCAGAATTTAGTGTACATTTTATTTTAACCTGCAACAAATATCAATCGCAACGTAAAATATTGAAAAAAAAGTTGGCAGTTATAGAGACTGCCGATAGAAGTGAAAACTTAGAACTTTTAGTATTAAAATTTGAAATTTCATAATGTTTGAATTAAAATTATCAACATCAATCTGGTTTTCACATCTTTTGACAGTCCGAGCAACAACTAATTGCATGTTTATATGGTTTTTTATTATTCAAATATATTACGGGCTGTACAAGATTATGTCAAAATATTTATATAATTCAATTGAAATAACAATTAATATACAATCATATTATTTATGGATAGTATTTGTATTTACTTAAATTTCAATGTACTTGATTTTTAACATTATTTTAATTGTTTGCATCATTGTCATCATCAATTTAAACAATACTTAGACTTTTTTTGCTTTCAATTATTTCATTTTGTTCTAAAAAAGATACAATAAGCTTATGGTAACTAAAGTAAAAAAGGAAAATGTGTTTGATTCAAATTTATCTAAGTATCGCGCGTGTGTGAGTGTAAAAACCGCATCGATCGTCGTTTTATATTTTGTAGTACTGAGTTTTCGATCATTGGACACTTTTAAATTGCTTCATTTAGAAATTCAATTAGTGGTAGATTTTTATCATCTGTAAAGTTAATATTGAAGTCTCCACTTAAAATTATCGGTACATTATCATATTTTTCGCCAAATCTTTTTTAGAGTATTTCAGAACCTTCTTTTGTATAAATCATC
Organism: Trichonephila clavata; assembly: GCA_019973975.1. Classification (NCBI taxonomy): domain Eukaryota; kingdom Metazoa; phylum Arthropoda; class Arachnida; order Araneae; family Nephilidae; genus Trichonephila; species Trichonephila clavata. The sequence goes on along the minus strand of BMAO01003084.1, from coordinate 50,983 downwards.
GAATTTTCGAATAAAGATTGTTGTATCTGTTCTCATACATTTTCCAGGTGAAATATAAACGGCAACAATTAATATGTATTGCCCATTCTCGGAATCGCAACGAGCAATGCACAGTATATACAAACTGAACTTTTCACTAAATCCATTCAATTTCACTTATAAGAAATACACAGCACTATACGTCAGCTGTATATCTACAGACATACTGCTATAAGCATGTCGGTGACGCGAACACACAAGATCTCACCCATCCAAAAAGTTTCAAAGGCGAACAGCACACTGTACGTGCGCCAGTCAGAGCATGTCGGTGACGTGAACCCATAAGATTTTCCCCTACCAAAAAAGTGCCCAACGCCGCTAAAGAAGTTTTCACTTCAAAAAGTTTATCTCTAATCATAGTGAATGGTCGTATTCATCAATAGCGAATGGTGATACAATAGAGCATATTCAAAAAGTCGAAGAATTTTTAAAAACAACCAATTGATTCTAAAATACCAAGTAATAGATTCTAAATACTCTAGTTTCACCAACCACGAAGCATAAGTTAACAAAGCTTACAGTTTTTTTATTTTGTGCTTTGCTTTGATGTAATTAACATTTTCCGTTCATCGACTTTCTAGCTTCTTCCGTGTGAAAGCTCGATTCTCCGATCACGTGAATGTTAAAATTTTATGCTTTGATTATTTATAATGTTTTAATAATACGTTTTAAAATGTCCAGGTATTTACCATTGTAGTAGATTCATTATTTTTTTAGTTCCTGCTGGGTGATTGCCCACTTGGCGGATCTCGTGAGTGTAAAACGTTTTCTTGTCGTTAAATCGAAAGTTCTATTGATTGTTATGAAAAATTAGCGTAAATATATGAGGTATATTGTTTGGCTAAAATTTTAAATGATTGTGAGAATAATAATAAAAAATACAAATTTTCTGGAGGTGTTCTTGTAAAAGAAGGGTGCCCTGCTAGGATCCAACCAAAGGTAATAACACTATTCTTAATAAGAAAATACATTTATTTAATTAAAGTAAGAAAAAAATCATTGTTGGAATATATTATCTATTGCAAAAAATTTTATACGAATCACATGTAAAGATCTACACAATATGTTTAGATTTAACTTTCCCTTAACCTTTTCCATATCATGAGTGAAATTGTAGATTTAGATATTTAACACATTTGCTAACATGTGAAGCTTCCTAGACATATAAAAGAAAAACTAGTTGTATAGAAATATCAAAGATTCTATATTCCAATTATTGATAGAATATTCTCTCTCTCTTGGTAGAATCACTCTTTTAAAGACTATTAAGGGATCAGTGTAATATATTTTCAAAGCATAATCAAGCATTTCAACTGGTTTATAAAACTTGTATAGAGTTCATTAAAGCTAATTTTGAAATGGGTATTGAAAAATCTTCAGTATTAGAATATGTATTCGGTTAATAGAAGTTTAATTGTACTTGACTAATAAGGAATGCTTTACTCTGTTGCTCATGTTATTACTAATAAATTAAATACAGGAAATATGTATTGTGTTTCAACATTCTGAGAGAAAGGGTGCCCAGTTAAAAATTAATTGCATTACGCCTTCAATGCACTTGGGAGAAATGATTAAATGATCTTGTTTTCCAATTTTGAAATGCGAAGGGAAATTTCTCTAGTAGCTCATTTGGAAGGAATAAGTTCAATCAGATGTAAACAAATAATGGAAAATTTTAAAATTGCATCGACTGATAAAAAGCCTGCTTTCAATAAATATTTTGATGATAATTATTGTAATTCAGCCTACTAATAGTATAAGTCACATCATCTACTTCTGTATGCCAATACTGATAAAAATATATATTGTTAATCTATTCACAATACATGGATGCCCAATTATTTTAAAATGAAAATTTAACTGTCAAGCAGATAGTTTGTTGAAAATACAGCATGACACATATTTAGCACATTATAGAATTTTAAATGGTACTCTCCCCAGTTTATATCCTCACAACCTATTTCCATTTCAAAATGAATTGAAGATTCCTGACAGATATTTATAACCAGGCAACAAATTCTTGGTTTGTAAAATCGCAGACTAATGAAGATGTATTTTATGTTGTTAAAAAGATTATGGTAGCATTTCAGAAAGAGGTTATGTGTGTTTGTGATCAATGCCATTACAGGTGTGTAAAATTATCATGTTCGGCTTGGTATACATGTGAATGTTCAGATAATCATGCACCATGTAAACATATTAAGTTTATTCTTAAATTGTTTGAGAGATTCCATGTTGTTGAAAATGTTGAATATACTTCTTTCCATATCTCAGATAGAAAGTGTGGTGTGGGGTCTTCCGCCAAAGAAATATGTAATGACATAAGAAAAACCAGGAGACTGAACTTCTACTTGTAGTATTAAATTGTTTATTGCAAGGTAAAATAGTTCAGGAACAATTGTCTCAACATGCAATTTAGTAAAAGAAGGTAAAAAGTAATTACTAAAGAATTATTTACCTGATCCTCATGTACCTACCTCCCAATCAGCATTTATACTAGCAGTAAATATTTAAGCCAACTATTGGCAATATAAAAATAAAAAGGAAAACTCTGGAATGTTCTTTTTTTAGTTGTCAAGAAAGAAAACATTCAAGCTCAGGCAAGTCAGCATTACTCAATTCAAAAACTATTTGCAAAAAAAAAATTAACTGTATCTTTAACACCTGATAAATGCTTGTAGTGGAGTTGTTTTATGTTTTCCAAGACATTTAGCTATGTTTTTATGGGGTAAAGTTATTGTATATTTTTATATCAGATGAGGAGGTAAGTAATTATCAAAAATGACCAAATTTTTGTCACAAATGGCTTTATGACAGTATATTAGAAGCATATAATTAAAAAATCATGCAGGATAGAGATTCCATTGCAGTTGAATGTTACCACACAAATTTTGGAAAGTGATGGGAGTATGGTAATTTTTTATATCATTCATTCATAATAAAATTGTAGGCAAAAAAATTGATTTATACTTTTGGAACATACGAATTTAGAAAATACATGTATACTTTTTGCAGGTAAGTGTTTAATATAAAATATATAGAATCAGGTGATGCTAATGCTTGCTATCACAATACAAGCAAAACTACATACTAAAGTAAGTAATATGTTTTAACTTATGTGTAAATAATTCTTAATAATAAATTATTCATCATTTTGATAATATTTGTGCTGTTTGTTATACAGGAATAGACCTTGAAAATCTGCCTTGCCTATATAGAAACAGGTATTTCATCCATATGTTACATTTCATGGGTGATGAGGAAAGTGGTAGTGAAAGTAATGATATAATGTGATTGTCTTTTTTATGGTATAGATGTACTAATAAGGATTTATTTATTTTTTTGTCCAGTAATGGACCAGTTTTTTGATATACTATTTGTTTTATAAATACTTTAAATAGTTATACTTTTTCAGGTTGCTTTATATGTGTTCTGTGTATCAACCAGATGAATGAAGTAAATATTCTTACATCTCTGAAAGTCTTGAATGACTTTTTGATCTTAAAAAGTGCTAGATGGGATTTTCAGCTGTGGTGACATATACATTATAATTGCATCACAGTTGTGAAAGACTTTCTAAAGCATTAAAGATTGTGTAATGTAATTAATTAGTAAGTAATATTTATATGATGGGAAATGCAATACAAGTTCATATTTTATTTAGTTTTAAAAGCAATCAATTGTCTACTTTTTTAAGACTGTCAACAATATTAGTTACACAACACTTTTTAATACAGTAGGTATAATCCAAAACCATTTGAAAAATACAATGGTTTGTGCAGTAAAGTAGCTTAAAGAGTGGTGCATTCCATCTTATGTCAATGCGGTACAAGTAATAAATTTTTCTTAAATCGAAAAACCTTGTATAGGTGATTTTTCATAATTTTTACAAGTTCCATAAGTAAACAATCATTAGCTGCATAGTTATTTATATTAAAATTTTAACATTTACATGCAACATAAATACATTTAAGAAAAAAAAAACGTTTAACATTACATGTTTTGTAAAGAAAATTAGGAAACTGTATTTCTTTTTTTAAAAAAAGGTATAAAGTATTAATTCAGTTTTGAAATCCTAGAAATATTATGCAAGTCAATTATTTCTTTGCTACTTTCCATAATAAATGATTCTGTTGTAGCTAAGTTCATCAAAATCGTTTCCTTCAACCGCATAAGTTATACTAGAATCGTAAGAGGGTTTTCAGATAAAAATATAACTTAGTTCTTGGTTTTGCTAGTTTTTTTTATAATGCTTGATACTCAGCTTAACAAATATTAATTTTTTTAAAATACTATTAATACTTCAATATTTTCGCGATTTATACTTTTGTATTACTATTTAAAAAAATTTCCAGATGTGCTAACTTTTAAAGATTTTCAGAAATATATAAAACCTGCAGCTAATTGATGAATTGAGCCTTCACATAACAAATAGCGATCTTACATCGATAGATTAAATCAGTCGCACTAAAATAGAAAAGTAGCTTTTTATTGGACCTCATAAAAAAGTTTGTTAATGTCTCTGTCTCAATTGCTACTATTACTTATTCAAAACTTGCATAAAGACTTTTATTTTTCTTTGGTGATCTTTTTGACAATCACATCGTTCTGATTTTTAAAAAAATGTATTAAAATAATTTTATATTATTATACTAATATTTTATTTTAGTAAAATGGTGAAATTCCGTAGAACTATTAATCTTGGAAAGGTTTTATTTGAAATGTAAGAAGATATTGCTGCAAAATAAAAGATTCGCAATAATATACTTTAGTATTCTAATGATATATTTCAATTATTGTGAGATGAATGAAAGAAATGCATTTATTAATTTCAGTAATGAAACATATGTAAAACGAAATACAAAACAGGGTCGGATGTGTGTAACAAGACAAAATTTGCTTGATAGTAAATTAAGAGAAACTCAGGAACGATCACAACAATCTCATATTAGAAAGAGTTGTACATTTTTTAATAAATTTTGACGGGATTTAATAAAATTTTTGGAAAAGCTGGGCATGTTTTTCAAAGATTTGTCTGATGATTATAAAAAAGAATTCAAACAACACTTTATTTATTAAAATTTTTCCGATAAATATCTCCGAAATTTCGGGTTTTTTTTTTTAATATCTAACTATTGGATTCAGTTTATTGATCAGCAATAAAATAAAGAAATGTTTAAAAAATTTGCTTAGTATAAAAAATGCATAAAATAACAATTGAATACTATGAAATTAGAAATCTGTGTTGCTCTATGACCCAATCGATCAATTTAAAACATTGTCAGCATATATATATACCTGATAAGATTTGGGCTAAAAAAAACAAATTAAAAACTTCCTTACTGAGATCACTATGTACCCTAAGCTTAACATTTATAAAAACAAAATATAGACCTTTATAAATTGTTTCTAGGTTTAAAAAGAAAGAAGGGGAAAAAAACATTGTTTTAGCGAAATGATTTTATGTTCATTGCAACAATAAAATTAATTATTTGTTAGAATTTTTTCGATAAATATCCGAAGTTTCTCGGTACTTTTGGCTTCCTAATCATTAAATTAAATTCTTCAATTAACAATAAAATAAAAAGATATTTATTAAATATGCTCAATTATATAAAAAACAACGCATAAAATAACCATTGAATACCATGAAATTAGGAACCTGTGTTGCTTCAAGACCTAATCATTCAATTTTAAATACTGTTAACTTACATACGCTCTTAAGGCGATATGGTACCATCTTCACAATTTTTTTTACTTTTAATATTTGATATTTGGTTTTAATTGAATTTTATTAAGGTTACTATTTAATAATAATTCCATTGCAAAATGTTTGTAAAATTTAAATTTTTTTACCTTTTTAAGGAATTTTTTAAATCCCTAAGGCTTTTTTTAAATATTTTCAAAAAAAATTTTTCAAGTACCTTATAATATACTACATAAAACTGTGCATGGGTTTTTTTTCTGCTGCTGCTCTTTAATTTTTTATTAATTTTTTTTATAGTTAAACTTCAAAAAATTCCCAAAAAAACATTAATTTTTATTTTGAAATTTTTTAGAAAAAGTACTAAACACACACATGTTAGAGCTAATCCTATGCACAGTTTTACAAAACATACATTTCAGAACATGTATAAAAAAATTTCAAACCCATACTTCAATTACCAAAAAGGCCTTAGGGTTTTGAATAACAGTATATGTATAAAAATTCAACATGGAGAAATATGAGTTTGAAGTTTTCATTCCATAAATAGCATGCTATAATATTCATCGAACAGTCTGAAACTTTTATGAAATGTTAATAAGCTTATTTAAAACTACTTACCATAAAAAATTGCACAAATGTAGAACAATTAAACAGTATACTGCCATAATAAATATATAGAAAAAAAACGAATGAAAGATCAATATTTCATAAATCTTTATCTTAATAATTATAAAAAAAAAAACACACTTCAGAGCTAATTCCATGCTCAGAGCTAATGCACAACATGTACAAAAGATGTTTATGCCTTTATTTTTTATTTCCATGATTTTAAAAGCCTTCGCATGTTAAATATTGTACACGAATAAAAGATAAAGCAAATAACAATTTATAGGTAAAATACATCAAAATCTAAGAACTGTATTTGTGCATTTGTTTAAATAAATATCTTAAAATATTTTAATAATAAAAGTGTTGAATCTCGCTCACATGGGATATATATATATATCACCAAAAATAAATATATAAAAATGGGGGAGTTTTTCTATTCTTGCGAATTAGATTTTTAATTATCTGAGTTATCAAAATGAGATTTAGTATTTGTGCTTTGGGAGTATCCGTTTTGAAGTTTTAATTTCCTTCATAATAATATCATAAAAAGCACGCACACCTTTTAAATCTTGACCAAATCCATTTGATCTTCCCAGTGAATAATTCACAAACTAGAATTTTTGCATGAATTGCACAATTCTTTCTTAAAATGATTTATTACTGCTTGTATAATGTCAATCTCATTGATGCACATTAGAAAAATAATTAATTCATTTTTTATCAGGCTCTTTTCTAGCAGATAATCTGAAATGTAGGCGTGGTAGTTGCTGTTTAGCATCAAACATTGCTCCATTACTTTATGAAAAATGCAGGTAAAGCTTTGAAATTTTGCAGGCATATTTACAAAGATTCGGGGTATCAAATAAGCCAATAAAAATTTTCGATAGTTTAATGATTTTTAGGGTACCATATCACCTTAATAAATTTCGGGAAGGAAAGAAAAAAGCTTGAGGCAATTATAAGCGCAAAATACAAACATTAACAAATCGTTTCGAGGATTAAAATATATTTATTTTTACGTATATATGTTAAGTTAATTGATGTTATTTTCATTGCAGCAATGTACGATTAATAATAATTGCATTATTCCAAATGAGATATAATGGTTTAATATTTTTACTCGTCAAACTCAAAACTAAATCGCCAAATTCATAAAAGTAGGTAGAGATCACTATGTACCCAAAGCTTAACATTTATAATCTTGATAATTGTTTCTATATTCAAAAAGAAGAAGAAAAAAAACACATTTTTTAGCTAAAGGATTTTATGTCATTGCAGCAACATGCGTATAATATTAATTGGACAATTCCAAATGAGTTACAATGGCAGTAGTTCTGTTAGAGATGTTAAATCACCAAAACCTTAAAGTAAGCCGATTTTCAAGATTTGGCTGTGAAATAAGCAATTATGTGCTGGCGAGACCTGATTTAGGGGTGCGCAAGATTCCAGAGATAAAAAGCGGAGACAGAGAGTCTGACTGCCTTTTCCTCTGAAAAGGTGCTAATTTACTTTTGACATTTATTGCAGACATCTGGTCAAAGTGGTTCAGTAGTATCCGCTTAGAGGTGTGTTCTTCCGAGAAAACAATTTGAAGATGTAGTTTTGTTCCATTGACACAATGCAGAGCGTTGAGAAAAAATTTGCGAGTAAAATCAAAGCTATTTTGAAAGATTACCGCGTCATTTTTCTTAAATCATCATCTTGTTCGAATGACATAGATCTATATTTATATTGAAATCAGCAATATTTTCTTCGTCAATTGATTTACCTGCAAAGCAGTTGAAATGATTAAGATAAAAAATTTCCTACACATCATAAGGACTTAAGTGTATTGGGGGAAAGTCAGATACATAAACGAAGCAAAGTTTTTATAAGAATGTAAATACTCACATTAAAAATAGATATATCATAAAATAATTTGAATCAAATATAATCCGAAATTAACTATGCAATTATAAAGAAATACGTAGGAATTTAGTAAGGAAATTTCTATGTAAAGTTCAAAAAGTATTTTTCTTGTTTTTTCACGCGTTCTCATAAAATTGAATAACAGAGATATTTTTATAAAGCTTTGCAATAAAATTCCATGTGTAAGAATATTGACAATTGTTAAGTACAGTTAGATCATTTTTACAAGTGGTAAAAGTACAGCAAAATTGCATTTCATAATACCATTAATATATTTTTATAATCCTAAGAAAAACTTTTATTATTAATATGTAATTAATTATTTAACGTATGTTGTAATTTTGAAACACTAGCAAGTAGTAAATCATTTGAAAAATGTTTCGGATGGTACCGAGTAATGAGATATATGCACATTATTATTTATAAGTTCTAAAAAACATGACTACTTTTTGCTAAAAGAGTTAGCTATCCAAAAAATGCTAAATATTATAAAGTACAGGCAATTGTGCTCAGGAAAATCAAACATACACAATAATATAAAATTTTTCATGAAAATAATTTAGCTATTAATATTTTTTTTTTTTAGTTGTTTTTAAAAAACACCTATATTTCTGATTACGGTGAAAATTGTTTAACACGAAACTGATTATTTTGGAATTGAAATATTTTTTCGTGTTAAAGGATATTGTAAAAAAAAAAACATGTTACAAGAAAATTAAGTTTATTAGAGTACATTTTATTTACATAGATATGAATATTCATGTATTTAATAAAAATCAATGAAACAAATACATTCACAAGAACTTAACGAAATTTATTACAAAATTCTCAAATTTTTTGAAAAACAAAACATTTATTGAGTTTTTGAAAAATAATCTGATGAAAGAAATTTAATAGTTAACAGTGGCGTTACGTAGAATATTAGGGCCCTCCTGCAAAATCAGTCTTTGGGCACCAAGCCATATCTTACGTTATCCAGAATATAAACGTTTTTGACGAATGTCAACAATATGACTTGAAAATAATAAATTAACTTCTCTTTTTTTAATTAATGGTCGTTACAGTAAACGTCATCCTATTGATGCGAGCTGCTAATTTATTTTTCTCTACTTTTCACAACACATCAAATTTAATGAGTTAATTCCATTTATTTAATACTTAAATCCATCAAAATGTATTTAATATTTTTTTAAAGAAATGTCAGTGGTACTCAATGGCGTAAAGTACAACCCCGCATCGCAGGGAGCCCCAGGATTCAATGGGCCCATAGCCTGAATGATGTCAAATAAGTAATCCTTTGTAAGATCCGGCTTGGGGCTTAAAACCAGACTTTATAGGGGGCCCCTAATATTTTCCGATAGGCAATTGGTGGTACTTAAAAAACTTTTGAAATGACTGCCCCCTTGTAAGCCCATAACAATCATATTTATATTATCTGAGACTGCCGGCTCTAGCAATTTTGCCGTCCCGGACAAAAATGAAAAATGCCACTCCTCTCGCCAAAGTAAAAAAAAAAAACTATTATTAAAAGATAAAAATTGGTCATAAATGCATACCTATAAAACTTGAATATTCCTTGCGAAGAAAAAGAGAGCTAACAGTTCATATATATGTATATATATATACTAAAAACATAAGAAATTACCATTGTTTTTTTTTCTGACTTTTAATTCTGAAAACTTTTTGATCGATTTGTTCAGCTATTTCATGTTCGATAGCCAATGTAGCTAAGCCATTTAATAAAACTTTAAAATTTTGAACTGTAAGAAATTTTTTATTAATTTTAATTTTGAGAAATTAATATCTACACTTGCCAAACTTATTAGGAAAGAAAGTAAAATAAATGCAATAGCAAGATTTGGAGCAAATTCTAAAACAGAAATAAATTTTAAAACTTCAACTAGGCTTTTTTTTTAAAACTGACATTTTCTCATCTGCTCAATCAAGCGCGTTTACATCCAATGATTCTCCGTCGGTCAACATCAGGCCTGCCCCCGCATATCTAGTAAATTTAGCCCTAATTTTTTTTTAAGTTTCTCAACTATTAAATTTGGAAGTTCTCTTCCAGTTAATCTTTCAACTGGAAGGAACCCCCCCCCCCAAAAAAAAACTTCGTTAGAGTTAGATTTCTCAATACATGTATACCTTACCATAAATGTCATTTGTTCGATCTTGCTGGCATCAGGGGCGCAATCTAAAATTATCGAATAATATTTAGCTTGTTTAATTTTATGAACAATGTGTAATTTAATATTCTCATATAAAAGAGAAATTATCTCGTTCTGAATATTTTTCCCTAGATAGTGTACTTTAACTTCCTTTTCCAAATTTTCCATAACAAAAAAAAGGTATTTTTAAAATTTGGTCCGAATGCCGCCCCGAACATGGGTCCGGTTTGTCCGACCCTAGAGCCGCCCCTGTCTGAGAAGTCCTAAGTTTTTGTATGTATTCTAAGGGGAAAAAATTTATAGTGCTCTTCTTAAAAAAATTCCATTTTTATTTATATACGAAATGTTCACTTACACTTTTTGCTAGATATAATTTAACAGAAATACTTTTATAAATTTTGTGTAACATATTTTTTATGGTTCAGTTTTATTAACTTAAATGTTTGAATTTTACTGTTGCATTGACAAAGTATTTTATACGTGCTTCAGCATTCGATTTTTAAGAAATTTAAAAGAATTTTATATACGAATTTGTATCTTTAATTTCTAAATAAAATATAAACTTTGTACTTTTAAAATCTTTTAATTACATGTTTCGAAAATAAGATATAAATGTTTGTCATGCATAACATTGTTTGCATGACAAATACTTGGTACATATGATGTTAATTGTATAGCGATTTACGATTACTTGTAACAAAATGAAGCTCTTATAGCCTACCTAGCGAATTTTTGAAATTGCATATGAAGTTTTATTTTTCACTTTTTTCAACAAAGTACAAACTTTAAAGCATCAAAAAAATTTTGTTATGGAATTATTCAATTTTTTTCTATAGCAAAAAGTATGAACACAAAATTAATAAAAACTGATTGACTTTCTTCCTTTTTCTTTAGATAACTTTTGAAGGATGTGTACAGTACAGTCCGACATTCTTTTATAAAATTGAAAACGGAAGAATGCTTATGTATTCTGAAAAAAACCTAAAATTTTAAATTTATCTTCTATTGAAGTATTTCCTAAAATTAAAGACAAATTTAAACAATGAGAGAAAATCCTTCCTTTCCTTTGTGTATATGGTGTGGCGAATTTTACTTATTGAAAATTTATGTTATTTTTCAATTTTTTTCGTTTTTCCAAGAGTTACTTGAAAATAAGCTTCAGGTTCCATGAAAAATGCATCTTTAACTTACACAGGAAGCTATTTCTTCTTGATAATATTTTTCATAACAGTATTATTCATAATAAGCTATTTTCCTGTTTGAGTATTTTGCCACCATTCGTATCTGTAGTAAATAGATTTATGTAATTTTTTCCCACTCCTCTGTTCTTTTGCAGGTTGTTTTTTTTTAAAAAAAATAATTATAATAATATTGTATCATTTTCATTCTTATTTTTTGTCTATCTCATGTTAAATCGAACCTGGTTAATCTGTCTCTCTCTCACTAAAGTTTACTCAGGAAAACTCATACACATACATGTAAGTAGTACGTAGCTTTACTTTCCTCTGTTCTGCGTGAGTGAATTTTAACGTCACCCTGTTCAGTTACACGAGGGATTTTGGAGACGAACCTCGTAATTTTGAACCATGGTCAAGTGACGAAGACGACGCCCGAGCTGGCATCCCCTCTCCTAACTACCACACCACACCAATGGGAGGACATTTGAGCTGTCCATCGCTCCCCTACACGGCGGGTCTTCAGTGGTACTGGACTCGAACTTATGACATGCCAGCCACGAGTCTGTTACCTTGACCACTAGGCTAACAGTGCCACTTCCTATGTTCTGCAGAGCATAATAAAGGGCTGATTTTAAAGTAATATATTTTTACTTGATAAAGCCCAATCAAAATAGGACCCTCAGTTTTTTTGTTGTTGTTATTGCACTAGGGCCTTTGGTTACCTAGTTACGCCCCTTATATATAACTCTAGATTAAATAAAAAAAATTAATAGTGTATTTCCAATCCCAACAGTCTGGAGAGTAAAATGTCAACTCAGGTGTCATCCTCCTCAATTCACCGTGATTTAAAATTGCGAAATTCGTCACCTCTATACCCCTCACATTGTATCGCCCAACGAAATTCAATCAGAAATTAACGAAAAATCTATTTGTTCACTTTTATTATAGTAGAAGTTTCTGTTCACATCTATATTTTTTATTTCAGAGAGCGCAATTACTGTTGGATATTTATTAGGTTTGCTTTCAAACGTTTCTAGCATTCTGTATTAATTTTTAAAAATAGGTTTCAAAAATAGATTTTTACAATGTATAAAGGTACTATCCCTGCTTACGTGTTTTTAAAAATTATATATTTTTTGGAAAAAAATTTAAAATTTTGAAAACAATGAGTTAAATCAATGATTTTCAAACATTCATTTTTTAAGTTAGCAACCTAAAAAGGAATCAGCAAAAAAGTACACGAAAAATATTCATATTTCTTAGAAAATTTAAAATATGTATATGTGTTCTACTTCTATGGTCATTTTGCTTTGACCTTTTTTATCTCGCTGTAATCTTAAATAAAGTTTTCACACACCGTCGAATAGTTATAAAAATAGACTTCTAAAATAGAAGCATGACTTCGATATTTTTCTTACAATTATATTTTCATTAAATTTCTCACAAACAAATTCCGTTGAAAACCTTAATAAAAGTGTAATAATGATAAAGTTTGATGTGCAGCATAGTGAGATACATAATAGCAATTATTTTCCAGTATTTATTAAAATGTCTATTTTTATGTTATTAACTAATTTACAAAAACTCACAAAAAATTATTAATCCAGTTACATTTAAAATATTTTGCGTTCTAATCAAGATAAAGCGTTAAAAATATCTAGCCAAAATAATAAATCAGGAAAAAAGAAACAAGAAAAAATGTTCCCAGGTTTTCATAATAAGCAGATTGTCCTGTTCGTCTTCAAAGTGTCGTAAAATAGCCCCCCCCCATGTGAATCATTAGATGGGTCAATTACAAAGGAAAGTATTGCATTCACCATCTGAGATAGGAGATAAAAGCCCTGACAGGCTAGGCGCTCCAATAGAAAACTTCCCTGTAAAGGCATGTATTTAGGGAGAGGAGACAAACTAACATTCCTTCCCTTTTCTTCCTCCCCCTAGGAGGGTCCATTTATTAATCATACTGTAGTACCACACTTTCCTCTCATTCTTAGCAATTCTCCAAATAAAATATCAGAAAAATTAATTTGAATAGAGGCATGATAGAAAAATCAAAAGTATGAAAAAACATTCACTTTGAAATAATGGGTAATAGTGAAAGAAAAAAAGAACAACAAATTAAATTTCCATTCAACCATTATTTTAATTAAATTCTTTTTGTTTTTAATAGAAAGGACTGAGAATTATTGAAGTAATTCAATATCATTCATTTTCAGTTTTCATGTCCTTAATTTAATGTTACTGAGTTACACACAGCAAAGATTTTGCCACTTTCTTCTAGTAAACGAAGGTTGTGATTTTTCCCTTTTGTGAGCATCATTTGTCCAGGCATAGAAAGTTCAATAATACATTAAATTTGAAATAGTATATGGCTGTGGAAATTATCTAAAATCTGAACTTTTAAATAACTTCAGCAATAAGTTTTAAAATTTTAATTAATCCTGAATTGTACACAATTTATTAAAATGCTTTTAAAATTTCAGAAATATAATCCCTAGGTTAGAGTTGGAAAGGTTATAAGAAAAAGAAATTTAAAAACTGAATTCATATCTGCTTAAATAAAATAAAAGAAACTGAATACAAAGAAGTATAACATTTCTTTCAACACTGAAATTCTAAAAATCACAGCTTCCTGTTGTGAATGTGTGGAATTTAGGAGAAGGAAATGTTATATGATTAAATCCTCCACATAAAAAGTATACAAAGATAGCATGTCAAGTTATTGAGATTTTATACATTTATTGACAGAAATTTTATACATATGAAACAATTTTTTACAAATACTTCCTCACTAAATTATATATATATATTGACATAAAAAATAGTTAAGAGGAATAGTGAGCAAATATTATTCCTTCCTATCAAAAATGCCTTTTCAAAATGAATAGTTGCTTTAATATATTACGATGGCAAAGATTTTGAAGTTCAAAATGTAATATATATATAGATTTTTTTTACAAATAAATTATTTTATTATAGTTATACTGTGGTGAATGTCACTATACTATGTTGGTCAAGAAATATTTATACCAAAATAAACAATTTTTGTTTTATTTTTTAATAATGATATGTTTTTAATACTTATGTAAAAAACAAATTAAAATTCAGTATTCATTTTTTAAAAAAAATAATAAATCTGCAACCCTTCTAAATTATTTTGAAGTACCTTCATAATATAAAAAGTATGAATATTTTTCAGAGCATCTTTTTCTATTATGATCTTATTTAAGTCAGGGCAGTTTTGTTACAAAAGCTGCTGAATTGTTCATGGTGCTAAATACTGGCAAAGTTGCAGCCTTAGTGTCAGGAAGAAAAAATGGGGAACTCTGACAGTTTTAAACATTTGAACAATTATAACTTCAGGTTCTTATTAAAATATGCAGTTATATTTTCATCTACCTCTGAAATTGGCACATCTTATTGGACTAAGTGAAGGCATTTCTGGACAGTGTAGTATTGATAATTAAAAAAATATATGCTATAAATTTAGGACTAAAACCGAGTAGTGAAAAATTGAAGCAAGCACTGAACATTCGGAACAGTAACGGGAAATTTGGGATAATGTACAATCAAGTTCAAAGGAAATTATTAAAGGAATTAAACATGAGAAAGAAAAAATGTATTAATCTTTCTTTTTAACAACCCCCAAATTTAAAAAAAAGGAGGAAGAAAAACTTATACATTTTTCTTCATTGAAGTAATATTTTCAGGAAAACTCAATCTCATTTTTGTAACGAATATTTAATTTGTATATCTCAATACATCAAATTCAAATTTTTATTTCAAGAAATTATAATTCAATGAAAGAAAACAGCCACTGTCATGTAATAATATATTCTTATTATTAGAAATCTTATTTTTTTAAAAAAAGAATTCTGTATGAAAATTTTTTTTTTCCAAAACGTATAACAAAACCTCGTTTCAGTCATGGAATATGTGTTCCAAGCAAAATATACATTAAGGTATTTTGAAAATTTAGCATTATTTTCCTGCCATTAATAATTAATTTGGAAGTACTGAAAACTTATTTTAAAATTATCTCTACTCAATATAGCTAAAAAAAATAATAATACTGTTTCATGAAATTTACTTTAATTTTCTTTTTAAAAGTACATCAATATTACTGATGATTGAAATGATTATAATACTATACTTTTTAATAATTTTTGAAAAATATTTTCAGTTTTATACTACAGAATTTCAAGTTTAATCACGTTTTAAGCATAGCTGAAATATGAATCTTATTGTGAACAATGGTTGTAATGAATTTTGAGCAAAGTAAGAACAGAACTGAAAAATAAATTATCCCCTTTATATATTAGCTAAATCACAATATAAACATAATTTTGGACTGTTTTTTAACTGAAAAATTATATGGAATTCAAGTCAATTTTTGTTTAGCATAAGCTGAAAATAATTTTAATTCTAAACAGTATTTAAAAGGCAATGCATGTAATTCCTACCATTTTATAACAGTCAATATTATATAGATAAATAAAAAACACAATTTTCTTCTTTTATCATTAATACATATATATAATTATTATTATATACATACATATATATAATATATATATCAATATTTTTCTAGTTATGTTTCTTAGAATCTGTTTTCTATCATTTAGCTTTGTGGGTAGTATAATTTTGTCTTATTATTTTTTTTCATTTTATTATACTATATATAATATAAGAATTGCTCTAAATGAAAATATGATTTAATTTCAGCTGCAAAAGTTAAAAGGATTTTGCAACAATAATGCTCAAGTGTCTGTTTAGAAAAAATTTGCTAAACCTGATTCAAATGTTATAAGGATTAATAAAAATGCACTAAATATTGCAAATAATCAAAAATATATCAATAAACTAAAATATTTTACTCATCTATTTTAAGTCTACAATTTAGTTACAGTTCTACATTTGTTTTTCCAGAGTTTCATTTAATATTTTTAAAAATTTAATCTTAATTTTTATTTTATAAACATACCATATTTCTAATGAACTTGTCTACAACAAATAAACAATGAAAACATATTTATATCTTAAAATTCAAACAAAAATTGAAAAAACATTGAAATTGTTCAGTAGTAAAGTTATAAACAATAAACGCACAATATTTATAATAGGTTATTAGATTCACACATACTGAAACACACAGTCAACACAGCATATTTAAAAATACAATACGTTGCACTTTTTTATTGTAATTATGTTGAAAGTAGCCAATAATTCATAGAGAGCCAAATATAGCAACCCCAAAACAGAGTTATTTGAATTTCAACTCTGTAAAAAATAGGAATAGATGCTGCCAACGAAATTGCGCATTACTTGTCCGGCCTTGTTTGTTCCTTTTATCTATCAGACTTATCACTGTACGGCACTGAACTGAACTGAACGGTTGTAAAATAGAAAATAGTGTTATATATTTGTAATAAGGTGAATTAACTTAGCAACGATTTATTACCTATGCTCTACACAGTATTTAGAAGTTAAAAAAGTAGGTAAAAACTCGGAACAAATTTGTTACAAAAAGCAGAACCTTTTACTGATACTTTAGTGTCATTGTCGAAAGTGTTCACAAAGGAAAATCATCTTAAAATTATATTTTATAAGTGAATAATTTAATTTTAATGTTTTATACGATTCAATGTTTTTTGGCATAATATGCAATCCTTTTTTGTTTAAATAATTTTTTCCAAAACTTTTCACCGATTATTTAAAAAAAACTGTGTTTCAGAGTTATTTTGTATGACTCCGGTTTATAATTGCTGCTCTCCTCATTTGTGTGACTTTGATTTTCATGTTTTTGTATTTTTTCTTTCATTCCTGAAAAGGGGATATTTTTCTTTTTATTTATATTTCCGAATTTATTTTTTAAGAAAATTTCACATTATGGGAACCATAAATTAATTGATGCATAAATATTTTGTTGAATTATTCTATAGATAATTTAGAATTTAGCTTAGATTGAATATTCTTTTATTTATGTACATATAAATGAATTTTGAAGGGGAGCTATCATTTGTTTCTTTACTTACTGCTTTGTTTCTTTTGCCTCTTTTTATTTTCTCTTAATTATGAAACTATCATTTTTATAGAAATGTATTTTATTTTGTTAAATCTATGACAGAAATCTCTATCAAAATGTATGGTACTCACTTCATAAGGATATATTTGTATGTACTGGTTTTTCTTATACAAACTTTTTTTTTTAACTATGGTATATTTTGAGAACAGTTTGAGATGTTCTGAAGGGAAAAAAAGCAACAAGAAATTGTTGTGAGTAAAGTAGAAATAAAAAAATTTAATTATAAACAAACAAACAAATTAATAAAATTTTTGAAAGAAATGGCTAAAAAAAAATGACATTTTTAAAGGATCTCAATGCAAGAAATTTTATCCAAATATTGATCAATATGATAGATGCACATTAAATTAAAAAAATTATTCAACAAAAGAAACAATGGGGGAAAAAATCCTGATTTTAAAAGGTTTAATTTTTAAAACCATTTGGGGAAAAGGAAATTAAACATATTGGCAATTAGCTTCAAAAACAAACAGAAAAGTGAATCAAAGTTGGATGCAAACCTTTAAAAGTAAAATATACGTAGAAACAAAAGTAATTATTCGACATCACTCAACACTCTTGTTACAAAAACTGCAGCCACATATCATGTGAAAAGTAAATAAACATAAGGATTTAAATGTTCTACTGAATTAGTGACAACTGTGAAGCAAACAGGTAAGATGTAACAGAAAATAAGAAACAACCACATTACTTAAAATTTTTTTTATTAATCTAGCCATGTCTGAAAAAGCCAATAATCTTGCATATATATTTGATTTACCTATTTTTTCAATTATTCCATATCAAAATCATGCTTTCAAATCAAACAGGGAGATTTAAGAAAATTGATTTAAGTTTTCATATTTTTCATGCTCTGTAATGATTGAATAATTGAAATTTAATTTTTTGTTGTTTGTTTGTAAAAATGAGATTTTAACTAAAAGGTGGATATTGTCCTCCTATATTATTTATGATTACACATTTCTTACTGTTTCAGTTTTAATTAAAACTCATACTTTCCTAAATGCAAACATTAAAATTTTGGTTTTAAACCACATTTTGTGCCAAGATAACCAAATAGCTATAGACAGACATTGGTCACAGACTTGTTGCCTATGTGTTTTGAGTTCTAGCCCAAGTGCCACTTAACATCTTCTATGTAGAGGGGCTGATGCATTTCAAATCTGTTGAGGATCAAAGTCATCCCATTGATGTGATGTGAAGGTTTGGAAAGATGGTGCCGGCTGAGGTGTCATCCTTCTCACTTGATCATGATTCAAAATTGTGAGATATGTCACTCATAACACTGAGTGTTGCTTCACAGCTAAATGTAAATTAACAATCTCCTGCTCACATATTCAAGTGGTTGCCACTCTTACTTGAATGTTATAAATGTGATGCCATTACAGATTCATGCAAAAATTACATGGTGTTGCATGTAATATTAGTTGAAAATTACAATTCTTGTGTGGAAGTTAGACAAGTAGGGTGTCAGTTCTGGTATTTTTTCCCTGAATGTGGTTAGAATATATAGGATCTGTCTCAAATGCATCTGTGATGCTTATTTATGTCTTAATGCACAATCAGTTTTTATTTTAGAAAATAATTGTGTTTTAAATTACTCTGACTTGATTAATTTGCTTTATTATAACATCTCTGTGATGGTTTTTTATTATACTTATTGACTTTCTGCTAACAGTTACTTCAGAATATATTCCTTAAAATCTTACAGTAAAAGAAATATCACTAAATTATTTAACATCATCATCTCCTTTACATGTTATATCATGTTTTACATGTAGTCACATTACCAGAAAATGGTACTAAAATTCCATATATTACTTCTAACAAAATTTGAAAATTTTAGTTTAATCTGAAAAGCCTTTTAACAAAAAATCAGCTTTAGAAACTGGCTTATTAGATTATGGATTATTGTAAATATTAGAATTGTAAATTTTTTTTATATAAATAGGGTTGTGGAGTATTTTTCTCCTTCTTTTAGTTTTTACTGTAGACTTTTCTTTGTACTTTTACACTGTTTCAAATCACAAGATTTCTGTCATCAAAATTCCTTTAAACATTCATTTATGTGGTATTGCAGATTTTGTATTATGACTTCTTTAATATTCACAAAGTAGCTGCCCTTTCATAAAATCTCTCTGTTCTCTATTTCACCTTAATTTGGCAATACAGGAGAGGCTACTATGAGTGAATCACAACAATTGCCATGAAATTCAAGTTAGACTGAGTGAAAAGGGTGACTGCAACTAACAAAATTTGCCAATTTTATGAAGTATAAAATATGCACAGAGAAAATTTATTTGTTTTGTTTTAAAGTACTTATCTTTAATTCTATTGACTCATTCATTACGCCTGTTAATTGAACAAAAAATTCTATTATACTTATAAAAAAATTTTGTTGTATTTCTCCATTAATTTTATTTTGAACTAGTTAATTATTATATAAATAATTATTTATAATAAATGTAACTATTGTATAGGTAATGAAACATAAAATAGAATTTTGGAATTCGTTTGAAAAATTCATCAATATCAAAATTTGTTTTGCTTCATAAAACTTGTAGTAACATGAAAAAATACTTTGATGTATATTTCTTTCCATGTATGTATCTAACATTGTGCACTTAATTTCTTTTTCATATTATGATTGTTCATTTTCAAAAAGCAAATAATGTTTTTCCATTTTCAATATGAAAATCCTATGTACT
This sequence comes from Trichonephila clavata, assembly GCA_019973975.1. Classification (NCBI taxonomy): domain Eukaryota; kingdom Metazoa; phylum Arthropoda; class Arachnida; order Araneae; family Nephilidae; genus Trichonephila; species Trichonephila clavata. Next base: position 30,581 of record BMAO01003084.1, on the reverse strand, counting down.
GTCCTTTTGTTTCTTCAAACAAAGAATAAGAATTTTAGAAATGCTGCGCTGAGGTGAGCAATTCTGTTGATAGATTCTTTATAGTTTTCTTCTTGAAGTCAAGAAGAAACATTCAATGTATTTCTCGGGGCTCCACTACTAATCGATTTTCCTTGCTTTGATGGTGTATACATGCAATGTTCCACCAGACCTTTCTAAGTGGCCCAGTCATAGTCCGTCACACTAACAAATTTAATTATTTAAGAACAATGCATTAAGAATTTAGTTAGAAATTCTATAAACAAGCGATCAGACAGTGGCGTAACGTACACCCCCGCACTGCGGGGGGGGGGGCAAAGGCTTCTAGAGGCCCAATGCCTGACTGACGCCATAAACATAGATTTTCTCAAAATTCGCTTCACACTTTTTAAAATTGAATTTTTAAGCGATTTTCTATTAGCGATCTAACGTCATTCCTTATGAAAATTTTTATACACTCATTAAATATCTTTAATCCTTTAGCCAAATCAAAGAACACTTTTTTTATTTTCTGTAATCAAGGCAACGAGAGATACTTTTCTGTATAGTGGGTTTTCTTTTTAAACCTTAATTACTAACAAATAAAACTAAAGTCAGACTGAGAATTGGATAAAATGCTAAAAAGGTATAAAAATTCATGCTGTTATTATTACATACACTTTACATTAGGCTGCAGGAAGGGGGGAAAAGACATGATTTATACTTACGCAACGTGTATGCAACGTAATTTACAATTTATATGCAACATAACTTATTGGCGGCTTTAGTTCTCCCCCCCCCCCATGTATTTCATTTTCATTTAGCGAAGTCGTAAATAATGTGCATCTGTTATGCTTTTTTCAAGTAAAATAGTATTATGATACTTGAAAAAGCAGAGAGAGCATTTCAAATGATTATTTGATGATAGAGTTATTAGTATTCAAATCAAATGAGGCATAATGAGAAGAAAGCATAATAGAATGTATCTGTTTTTTTTTTTTCTTCATGAAATCATTTTTGCTTCATACAAAGAACACTCCTTATTAAAAGTTGCAGTAATTATACACTAGAATATAATCGAACTTTAGGTCCTCTGAGATTCAGAAATGAAAAATTAGGTAAGACATACCTATTTTCTTTCTTAAGAATTTTAATCGAAAACTATTTTACAGTGTTCGTGTCTTTCTAAGTGTTCAATTTTATTAAAGTTACCATGTTATCTATCGTTAGACTTCCCGTTTTAATAAATATTAAAAATGTTATGCTTTATTTACTTCGTTTACTCAGGCTCCGGTTGATTTTGTATTCAATTATAAGTTTAGTATTAAATATTTTTTACGTGATATTTTTAGGTACATTAAGTAATGGTTTGGCAATTCTTTGTATGTACATACACACACTTGCTAGAATAGTGAGTGAGTGAATATTAATGTCACACTGTTCAGCTACATGAGGGCTTTTGGCAACGGATCTCGTAATTTTCAACCAAGGTCAAGTGACAAGGACGACACCTGAGCTTGCACTTCCCTCTCCTAACTACAACACTAACGGGAGGACGTTTGAGCTCTCGACAGATTTAACGTGCATTGACCCCTACACAGAGGGTCTTCAGTGGTACTGGGCTCGTACTCATGACACACTAGCCATGATCCGATACCTTGACCACTTGGCTACCGCGGTCACCACACTTGCTAGAAAAGAGTGTTCTTAAGGACGAATGAGAGAAAATGAGCTCTAAAGAAACCACTAGACTTTTTAATTCAATGCCGAAATGACTTCAGGAGGTTTTCAAAACACAGGGTTATCCAAACAGCTATTAAATAGCTCATAATCCTTTTTAAATAATTTTTGTAGTTGCTACTAAATAGGGAACGCAGACTTTTCTACTTGATATTTGTTGGTATCGCTACAAACATGTCCTTATTTTTAGAGCTATCAAAGCAAACCGAGTTTAGTTTTGTTATTCTCAATACTTGGAATAAACTAAATAAAATATAATTTTTTAAAAAATTTCAAGTTCCGGTTTTTAATTTTTTTGTTTTTTTGTTGTTGTTGTTTATGTAAGCAGTAGTTGGTGAATGCAGATTTTTTCTAATATATGTATAAAGATCCGGCTTGGGGCCCAGCACCTGACCTTGCGGGGGGGGGCAATTATTTTCCGTTACGCCACTGCAATCAGATATATAATTATACTATCAATGTTGTGCTGGTATGAATTGTGATAAATTTTTTTTTCTTTTCTTTTTTCAACTGTGATGGTCAGTGATAATAAGTAACAGTGGAGTAGCAACCATTTTATGAGTGATACTGATTTCTAATTAACGCTCATGTCTTCAAGTGAAAAATATCTAAAAAATATATGTTGTTTCAAGATGATTAGGATCTTGACTACTTCATAGAAAAAAACAAACATAGATGAACAAATTGTTTGATTTGTGAAATTTTTTTTTAAGAAATATAATTTGACTCATCAATATACCCGAAAGCACAATTCTGTCAATGGTTATTTTTCTTGAAGATCTCTTTCAAGAGGAGTAAAAAATTGGCTTTCTGAAAAAAATCTTTGTAACAGCAACAAAATATTTTGTTGGTGGTAATGTTACAAAATGCAGAGGTAACAAAAGCATCCTATAAAATTTGCTACAATATAGATATTTACAAATAAATGAAATTGCAATAAGGATAACATATGAATTGATATAGAAATTGTTAGTGTTTCTTAATCTTAAATGCTTTCGATGTACTATTTGATAATTTCAGTTATTTGTTCAGATTTTTTTTAGTAAAATCAAAAAGTATTTGAATAAATTTGAAATAAAGATACACAAGCAAGCTTGAACTAATTTTAAGCAAATAATTCTCATTTCAGTCTGGAATTTCAGTAAAAACTCTTTGCTACCATCCTGCACATAATAAATTAATAACTGAAATAAAAATAAGTGAATCCTTGTTAAAAGAGAAAAATTTGACTATCAAGGTACAAGGCAGCTTTGTTCTTATGATAGTAGAATGTAAGTTAGGGGCTTGGGATCATTGATGAAAGGGAATTGAATCTACCTCATAACTGTGTAGAAAATGCAGAAAATCTATTTTTTGTAAGTTGAGTTTGATGGAGGTAAGTTTTGTTTTAAAATAATATCGAAAATTATGAATTTTTCCACTTTTTAAATGTCTGTGACCTAATAATGTCCCCCCCCCCCAATAATCCTCATGTTGTGTCCCGCGTGAAGTAGTTGCAGTATATATGTAGCCCAGCTGAGAAAAAGGTTGAGTATCCCTGTTGTATACGGTGTAGTTGGTAATATTCCCTTTTCAGACATCTTTAGAATGTGAAACAAAAATGAAGAAAATAGCATAAGAGATCAGAATTGTATATGTTTAACAATAGAAAAAACACTTCAAGCCAATACCATGTATTTTGTTTGGAGGTGTAGTAGAACTGCTGCTCTGAAAACTGGTTTCTAGTGGAACTGGAATTTCATCACACCACTTCTTTAATTGTATTAATTCACTTAGATTAAAAATAATTACATACATTTTACATGTGATTAACTTATTATCTATCACCCTAAAATTTTATAATGTATCTAATTTTTTACCAATTTCTAGGGATTTGCATTTTGTTCAACTAAAAAACCAGATAGAACTATTTTTCAAGCGGATTGGTACATTTTCTAATCTTGCTTAGTTACAGTGAAAGAGAATATAGCTTATAGAAAATGAGAGTTGGCGCTCTTTTTGAAAAGGATATGACAAATGAAATAATCTAGTCAGTGAAATTATTTGAGTTTATCAAATGCTATACAAAATAACCTGAAGTCATTGCATGCATAATATTAATCTCATGAAATTTTAATCAAATATTCTCTCTAGAAATGTCAAAATGCTTTTTAATGGTACTGTATAGTGTGGTAAAGGCAGTATAAACTGGTAATTGTTTTTCTGAAATTAATGAAAATTGAAGCTTGTGATGTCATTTCCTCTAGTTACATATTCTTATTGTACCATATGTATTTTTCATAATATCTATATTGATATTCATGACTATTTTTATTTTCAGAGGTATAGATGAATTAAGACAACTGCAGAAATCACGTATGAAGTGAACCATCACAAAGAAAATTAGAGAGGAGCAAAATTCCAAGATGTCTGCAAGATAAAATAAAACTTTCAGAGAAAAAGGTGAATGACATAAAGATTCATTGTTTTGTTTAAGTTTTCTGTTTTATGTAAAAGTTTTTAAATGATGACCTTAAGTGGAAATTGAAAAATCTTTTTCTTTGGAGTTCAAATATTTTACCATTATCTCCATCAGATATGACGCTACATCTCTAGCTATAAAGAGCTAATGATCAGTTCATTATTAACTTTTTCACCTGTAATAAATGCTGCTACATTTTGTTCTGCTTTAGCTGTTCCAGTGAATGCACTAAATGTATTTTAAGTAAAGTTTAATCTTTAATATTTTATAAAGTATTTTCTCTTGATAGACTTAACCTTTATAGGGCTGCTGGTTGATCCTCCCACCAAAAGGAAAACCCCTTTAAAACACAGGATTGGTCAGAGTAATGATGACGTAGTTCTTTTTCCTCTATATAATTTTTGATCACCACTTTAAGATTCACCAGTATTTGTAGTATATTTTCAAAGCTCTGTACCTCTTCCACTAGGGTATTTGCAACATTTTTTCCCATATAACAGTACATTGAAAGCATAAAGATGTGAAGTTATGTTAATTGTTAACCATAACTACTGATGATAAAGTATTTCTTCCTTGGTGCTGTTTTAGTTTGTTAACAAAGTTCATTACTATAACCATTTCTATCGGAAATATTTGGGTGCAAAGTTTTCTTGATATTGTTGTTCACCGAGGGGAATGTGATAATCCTATAAGCAAAATTTTCCTTAAAATTGAAGGAGTTCTTATATTTACTTTTAACATCGTCAGTAAAAGAGGAAATTATGGTATTTTGACATGGATGTTTCTTGTATTGAACTGCAAAAATAGAAATATTTTCAATGGGTCTTAAATTTTTGAAGTTATAAAAATGTTATTATATGTAAAACTGTACTTAAATAATGTAAAAGTATAAATCTGGGCATAGCATTCTTGAGCGACATTTGCTATCAGATTAGAGGGAGTGCCCCCCCCCTCCCAATACATTTGACTTATGCTTACAAATGATTCTTGGACTCCGCAGTTTTCTTATTTCAGTGAAAATTTGGCACTTTTCTGTCAAAATCCTACTGTCCTTCGTTCTAGAGGGAGGTTATCATGTAATAGGAAATCACATCAATTTCAGTTAAGGAGACTGGAACTCCATTCATTACTTACAAAGTTTGAAATTTTTAATTCTGAGAAAAGCATTTGTAAAAGGTATACTAAATTTTTGAAACTTTTGGGTTTAGTGTTGGTTTATTGTACTTAGTACTGTTGTAATGAATTAGGTAGTTTATAATTAAGACTTGTGACTCACATCCTTTTACACTGTTTCAAATTATGATCTTTTAGGCTTGTATTCACCGCTAACCTGACCCAGCGCTGAAACCTGGGGCTAAGTAACTGGCAGTCAAGTTGAAACTAACCCCAGGTTAGAACTTCAATTCACCACTCTTTTTCTACCTCCGGTTACTTGACTGCGGGTTTCCTAACCTGGGGTTACTGGTCAATTCTCATTGGTCAAAGTAAACCCCATGACTTCGACTGGAGCTATAACTTTTATATTTGCCTCATGGCCAGCTTTCCTCGTGTACAACTATTAATTTTCAATATGAATGCCAGTAAAGTATATTTTACTCAGTTTGAAAAAGGGTTGGTGTTGGGTTTGATGAAGCCGCACTTGCACATTATTGAATGCAAAGAAACGAATGCAGTTGGTAGCATGAAAAAAAGCAAAACATACATTGAAATAGCGTGGCAGTTTAATGACATTGACTGAGTGGTGAATCCACAAGCACCACAACAAATCTGTCAGTGTTACTTGAATTTTTTAAAAAAAGAATAATAAAGTAGCATTTTACGACTAGAGAGGAGAAAAACAGGTGGTGGTGAAGTACCTAAAGAAGCAGAATTGATCAACTTTGAGATGAGGTTTTTGGAGGAGCTGATTCTGATGCTGCTACTGTCTATGCCCATTGACAGCAATAGTACAGAAATCCAAATTTCAAGTGAGTAAATTTCTCGAGTTACTACATATTTTAATTATATTGTAGTAATTAAAAAAAATGAAGGCTATTCGTTAAGGCTGACTCCCCAGGTAGACTGTCATACTAAAGTCACTTTATTCTGGTTTAAATGATTTACTGGAAGCATTTGTTCTTAAAATGTAAATTACTCTTTTGAAATTTTTTATTAGTTTCTTCTAAACTACCCAGTATATAGTATACTGCTGGCCACTGTAAATGCAACACTAAGAAAGACAAGAGATATCGCAACAAAATTTATTTTGTAGATAACATGTTGACCAAGTATCAAATGATTAAATTTATAGACTTCTGTTAAGTGTGGTTCCTGTCAGAATCAGTAGCCAGAGTACCCGCCATTGTTGGAGATCACCGCTGCCACACGCCTCAGCATTGATTCAAAGAGACTTTGGATGTGTTCTTGGGGTAGAGCAGACCAAGCAGCTTCCACACGTTTCCAAAGTTAATCTGGTGTGGTGCTGGGGGTGTAATCTGGGTCAATCGTTGAGCAACCATGGACCACATGTTTTCTGTCGGCAAAAGATCCGAAGAGCGAGCCAGCCAGGGAAGCAATTCAATCTGGTGATTGACGTAGAACCTTTGGACAATGCGTGCCACGTGTGGTCGTGCATTATTCTGTTGAAATATGGCTGTGGCCAAGGCCTGAAGGTAAGGACAGACAAATGGTTCCAACACCTCGGAGATGTAGCGCCAGCTGTTTAAAGTACCGGCAATGCGTACTAGGACGTGCAAGTGTGATATCCAATATCACCCCATACCACAATACGCGGTGCATAATGCAGCTATTCAGCATCCTCTCTCCACAGTGTCTCCAGACTCGAATCTGACCATCGTGGTGTTGCAGACAGATGCGTACCTCGTCAATAAAGACAACTTCATTCCATTCTGCAGCCCACATCCTTCTTTCATCGCACCATTGGCGGCTGATGTTTTGCCACAACTACAAGGCAGGAGAGTTACACAGTAAACAAATTAACAACATGAAGAATGACTATATATATGCCATCAGAAATTGTTTATTAACCTATAAATAATTCAATCCATTTCATAACAGTCCAAAATACATTTGATTAAATATAAGACTCTTGAGCGTGACACATGTTTGCTAGCAAAAGTAGGAAGGGGCATCGACGTTTACATAATTAAAGAGAGAGGAAATGGTCATTGGGTGAATTAGATCGAAAAGCTAGCATTGAATGCAAAAACATTTGTTTAAATACCAATCAGACCGGAAGCCACCGACTCCTTGACTACTTCCGATCACGTGACTAAATGTCACGGACACATGATTGCTAACGGACCATTCAGCTAAGGGAATGAGACAATCTTATCTTTTTAGGTTAACAAATGCCCCTCCTCTCATCACCTGAAAACATGCAGTCCCTGCTCAGAGTTTACAATTTCATAAATTTTAATATTTAATTCTATACATTCCGAAATAAAATACTTTTTACATTAGATTTAAAACCAAGTGCCTTCAACATTACAAAAATAGATACAATAACAATTTGAAACAGTTTCAACATAAATATGAAAACTAATTTATGCATCTTTTCCAAACCTATATGTTATAAAAAAACATGTCCGATTTCGGCCTTCATGCTTGAACCAACCAAAAAAAGTTCAAAAATAACTTTAGTTACAACATAGAACACAGGATTATTTAAACTATTATACTACCATTTAACAATATCTATTCATATATATATTCAAAAAAGTCCATTTCTAAATATATGAACAGACAATAGAATTGAGTGATCGATAGGTAACAGTCGAGTGATCTGGATCCCATAACGTAAATACTAAGCTATACAGTTATTCCCTATATTATGAATAATGCAATATTTACACATGAGAATTGTTATAAATTAATCAATACATTTTATTCGTTCATTCACTCTTCCTTATTTGCATTCATTCATACATGCATGCATGGCACCATGTCTTCACACATTCATTTACACTAAATACTTTCATTACAATAAAAAACATTATCATGATTTAACTATATACACTAATGTGATTATTCAAGAAGATTAATTTCAAAAAATTGATTGTTAGATGGTGGCTTAAAAACAAGCAACATCAATATTTACAAGCAAAATTGAAAAACACTTGAATCATGAACAATTGTTCAAGAAAACTCTAAAAACTAATTTCTCAAAAGTTCATATAAGTTCAAAACATTTTAAAAACATGTTAATATACAAAAACATTTTCAACAAAATTTTTCAACTCATTCTGTATTAAAGGCTTCGTAAATATATCTGCCAAATTTGCTTTACTTTTAACATATTTTTCCTCAAGTAAACCCCTATAGAATAAATGTCTTACATAATGATACCTCACATATATATGTTTTGTGCAGTAATTTTCAATTGGCGATTTGAGGAAATCTATAGCTGCTTGATTATCAGCTAATAAAACTGGTTTATTCATATGTTTAATTAGGTCCCTACTTACACATTCATTCACTATATTATCTAACCAAGTTATTTCCTTTATGCATTCCACCATGCTCATAAACTCGGCCTCCATAGTCGATAAACTTTGATTTTTTTTTGTCTGTGTCAATGGATTGGTTCCTGCAGTCAAGTTATTAGAAACTTTTGTGCGTGAAGTTCAAATTTTTCATTTGTGAACATTTTTGAAAAATGAAGTTCAATGTTTAAGTGAACTTTTATTTAACTATTTCGTCAAGTACGCTTCGCCAGACGTTACACTGTTTCCAGTCTATTTTTTCTACAAGTTCCACCCGATGGGGGCCGTATTCAGATGGATGCCATACAAGGCGTCACCCTATTGACAGCGTCGAACTGGGAGGTATGGAAAGTTGAAATAAAAGTCAGCCTCATGCACTACGGTGCATGGGAGTTCGTCGAAAAGGAAGAAAGTAATCCTGAAGTAGAAGCGAAACTGTCTTGGAGAGATCGATGTGATTTAAAGTTGAGGAAAGATCGTGCGTTCACTCTTATATATAAGAACATATCTAATGAGTTTAAACCTCTGATTTCCGGCACCACTGATGGTGCGGAAGCGTGGAAGATTCTGCAAGAGCATTTTGAGCCAAATACCCGAGCTAGAAAAATACAACTGCTCGGCGAATTCTTCGGTACAAGATACGTTCCTGGCGAGAATCTTGGTTTATTTATCTGCCGTGTCAAGCGTTCCGCCGAGCATCTAAGAGAAGTTGGACATGATTTACCTCCACTCTACCAAGGTTACCAGATGATTAGGAGTCTTCCTGACGATTTCCGAACAACAGTACAAGCCATCTACAGATGGAGCGACAAGGATTTCGTTCCAGATAAGATCGAGGCCGAGTTGTTGCTAGAAGAAAATCGCCTCGGCGTTGTAAAAAAGGACTTGGAAGATGTAAGTACTTTTGCTTTTTCTGACGAGGTGAAACATAAGATAAAGAAGCAAAAGTCAAAATTTCAGCCTAAAAATTTAGATGTTAATTCTAATTCGTATGTTAAATCTTCTAAGTAAGTTGTTAAAAGTTCTAATGTAGTAAGTAAGAGTAGAAAAATAGGGCCTTGCTATTTTTGTAATGCATATGGTCACCTGATTTCAAATTGTAAACTAAAGATAAATAGTGAAAGTAAGAAATTTAATAATGAAAATAAGAATTGTAAAGAAGCATTTAATGTTGAGCAAAAAATAACTTTTTCTGAGCCGAACTGTAATTTGATAGAACTTGAGGCTAATAATTCAGACTTTAATTTTGATAAATCTAGCTGGGTTTTTGACACTGCAGTGACTGCACACTTCTGCAATAATAGGAATCTGTTTTTAACATTTGAACCAGTAAAGAATATGCAGATGTCGCTTGCTGTGGGTGAGAAAGATAGTCCAGTCGAGGGAAAAGGGATAGTTAATTTTTTTGTTAAAAGAAAGAATGGTATCTTTAATGAAATAATTTTTAAGGACGTTTTGTATAATCCTAAACTGCGTAGAAACCTTCTTTCTGGGGTAAAACTAGAAAAACAAGGTGTTATGTTTATAGGTAATAATGCAAAAATTTTAGTGTATGATAAAAACTGGAATAACTTATTTTTTGCTCGCCGATATAATGACTTGTATTTTTTAAAACCCTCTAAGTATAAATGTAATGGGAACAGCAGACCGGTTAATGTAACAGCAAATCAGGTAGAAAAACATGACATTAATGAGTTGTGGCATTCAAGACTGTGCCATGTAAATAATGAGTATATAGTTGCTACTAGTCAAAATAAAAGTGTTCGTGGCTTACCTGAGCTGTCTGGATTAACCGAAAACTGTATACCATGTAAACTTGCTAAATCTAGACAGGTATCTTTTAAACGTATTGGTAAAATAAGGTCAAAACAGGCCCTAGAGCTGTTGCATATGGATCTTTGTGGTCCCTTACCAGTAGCATCACATGGGGGTAATAGGTATTTTCTTTCAATAATAGATGACTACTCTCGAAAAGTCACGGTTTTTACTTTGAAAAACAAGTCTGATGTTTTTCAGATTTTTGTTAGGTTTCAGAGCAGGGCTGAAAGATTTTTGAACAAAAAGGTAATTTCAGTCAGGACCGATCGTGGACTCGAGTTTTGTAGCGGTGAATTTAAGGCTTTTCTGGAAGGTCTAGGTATAGGCCATGAAAAAACAAATTCTTATTCCCCCCGAGATGAATGGAGTAGCCAAAAAATATAATTTAACGGCTTTGGACGGAATCAAAATTCTATTAAATGCAAGTGGGTTATGTCAAAAGTTTTGGGCAGAGGCTTTGCTCTGTTTTTCTTACACCTGGAACAGGGTTTGCCGTAAAGGATGCAAGAAAACCCCATTTGAGTTATATGGTGGAAAGAAACCTTCAGTTTCCCATCTAAAAAGGTTCGGCTGCTTAGCGTTTGTTGGTGTCCCTAAACAACTCAGAAAAAAACTCGATATGCGAGCAAAACTGGGAATAATGTTGGGGTACGCTCAGAGCACTAAGGGGTATAGAATCTGGCTGATGGAGGAAAACAAGGTAGTAGAGACTATAAACGTAAGATTTGATGAAGGGAAAAGAGGAGTGGACTCTGGAAAGACTTTTATGGGACCAGTGAGAAATTATCTTTTGAAGGATTTCCCAGAAGATGGGGATATCTTTTCCGCGGTTGGTGACCGAGCTGATCATCCGGAAGCTGACAGCGAGAGAGATACCAGAACTGATGGTGCTGGTTCAGAAAGTCAAACCGTAGAGACACCTACTCTTAGGCCCTGTGTTTCAATTCCTTGGATACGTAAACCAATTGAAAGGAAGGATAGGTCTCGAAAGGCTATTTATTATTTTGTTGAGGGTAGCAATGTGTAAGACTGAGGTCATTTAATGAGATACAGAAATACTGCAAAGATAATATAGATTATGACCAGAATTTATTTAACTTCAGCGGTAAGAACAGCTCATCGGGGAAAGTTGCAGACTTGCTGAATCTCCCATTGGAGGAAGAAGCAAACCTTGCTGAGGTCCGAATCCCAAAAACTTATAAAGAGGCCAACCAGAACACCTGAGGCAGCAGATTGGGAAGATGCAATGGATAAAGAAATGCAGGTCATATATGACAGCAATGTCTGGAAACTCGTAGAACCACCCAAGGAAGCTAAAGTTCTGGGATGTAGGTGGATCTATTCACTTAAGCCCAATGAGCAAAACGAAATAGTGAGATATAAGGCTCGTCTCGTTGCTCAGGGATTCAACCAGGTGAAAGGAGAAAATTATGATGAAGTGTTCAGTCCGGTTGTCAATTTTTCAATTATAAGACTATTCTTTGCAATTTTTGTTTGTCTATTCAAATGGTTTCATACACAGTTGGATGTGAATAATGCTTATCTATATGCTAGATTAGACGAAGTAATCTATATGCAACAACCAGAGGGTTATGTGAATGCCAATAAAGTGTGTAAGTTAAACAAAGCATTGTACGGTCTTCATCAAAGTGGTCGCCAATGGTATTTTGAAATAGATGAGGTACTGTCTAATTTAGGTTTTCAAAAAATTTTGAGGTGTAACTGTGTATATGTTTATCAATGTAGATTAATTCTTTTGTTGTATGTAGATGATATAGTGATGTTTGGAAAGACCAAAAAGGACTTGGATAAAGGTATAACACTTTTACAAGGACATTTCGACTTGAAAGTACTAGGGAAAACCAAGAAACTATTAGGTATTGAGTTCGAAGAGACAAAGGAGAAACTTTACATTCACCAAAGTTCATACATAGAAAAATTATGTAAGCAGTATGAAAGGTTTAAATTTGCAGTAAGTTATCTCCCAATTCCTAAGGGTCTTGTGTTATCCAAATTGGATTGTCCAAGTACCCCTGCAGATATAAATGAAATGGCTAAATATCCATACAGAAACTTATTTGGTTGTCTAAGTTTTATCGCTGCTAGGACAAGACCAGACATAATGTATGCCGTCAATTTATTGTCCCAGTTTCAGTCCAATCCTGGAATTAAACATTGGAACAGTTTGCTAAAATTATTAGGTTACTTAAAGTATACATATCACTATAAGTTGAAATTATCAAAAATAAGTCATTTAAATTTAACTTGTTATTCAGACTCGGACTATGCAGCCAATAGAGATGACCGGGTTTCTATAGGTGGATATATTTTGTTGGTGGATGAAACTCCTGTTTCTTGGAGAACTTTCAAACAAAAATGTATTAGTTTATCCACTATGGAAGCGGAGTTTGTCACTCTAACAGAAGCAGCGAAAGAACTGATTTGGCTAAAGGATGTTTTAGAAAATAAGTCTTTAAAATTAGAATTAAATGATTGTTTGCTGTTGTGTGACAATCAGGCTGCCATTTCTTTTTCAAACTCATCTTTTGAGAATCATTAGACGAAACATATTCATGTTAGATACCTATTTATAAGAAACCTAGTATATGACACTTATGTTATAATGACGATTCAATGTGAACTTGGTGAAATATTGACGATAGAGCCAAGTTGGCATAATTTTTGGTGACCATGTTGGCGAGTTCGGGACCTTAATGATTCCTCTAGAAATTAGTGGAGAAATCCACTAATTTCACGATCTATGACGCAAGCGCATCTTTCTCGAAGTTTCGGCCTCGCTATAAATAGAGTGATACTCGCCGCAACAGCCATTCTGGTTTTGACTAACGATTAGTGAACTTGCGTTGATCGTGATTAACTCGACTGTGCTTGTGAATAAGCTTATATATACGTGTATTTTTAGATATTGATAATTGTGTCTAAGTGCTGTTGAAGGTGTGAAATCCTTCTGATATTTATTCTGCCAATTTTGCTGTTGAATCCTGTGTTTCAAGGATTGGTTTTCGAAAATAAATTATCATCGCTGTTAAATAACTTTCTTTTTGTTTACAACCGATTTTGCATAAAATCCTCGAACCTCTATCTACGTAACAATATAATTATTTGATAGAAAATTATTTCCAATCATACCCGATTCATTTTTTTAGGATTATAATCACTATTGCGTATTTACCACGATAACATGTCATATATTACACATCATATGCAACTACTGTAAGGCTAATTTTTCCCCCCTTCCAAAACATAATCAATTTATCATTTGAGAAATAAGTTTCTGAATTTAATATAAAAAAAAGGAAGCAAGTTATTTTTCAATAGATGTTATCTTTGGAATATAAATCAGTTTTGCTTTCACCATAATAATTTTGATGAAAGTACTCATTTACTTTTAAATCCATCCAGCTGCTTTAGGTAACTGGAATGTTAAAATGCTTCAAATTTTGCTTATTTTTATCTTACTTTTAAGAAATAGAGGGTGTTTTGTTGCATTATTTATGAGAATTCAATAAATAGAACATAATGAAATCGTATTTAAAAATTGTTAGCAACTATGATTTAGGTACACTTTCTTTGAAACCTGTTTTGTATTAATATGCATTTTAAAATACTAATTTTTACTGCACAAGGGATGTATTTTTTCTATATTATTTGTTCAAACATTTTGGGCAAAAATTAAGGATAATTTAAATGAATAGTGATACAAAATTTTGTTTCTTTTTAAATGTCAATACCACTGCTATTGAATAGATTCAATAATAAACTTTTAATTCATTGAATCAAGACACAAAATAGGTATTACCTATCTAAAGCATAAGGATTTTTTTTTTTTTTGACTAAGTAAGATATACATAGTTTTTTAAGAATTAGTTTGTTTTTCTATTAAACATGTAATTATTTACTTTACAGAATGCAGGAATGGACATGCTTAAGCCAACACCTAAAATAGCAAGGTCATTAAAGGATACATTAACAATGTTTTCTAAATGTGACAAACAACCAACAGCTCCCACTGCTGTTGCATGCATTGAAGAAGAGCATAGACTTAATATAAAACACATGGAGGAGGGGCACAAACTGCGGATAGAGCTGCTGAGGGCCAAAATTGAACAAACAAAGGCCAAAACAGAAGTGCATAAAAGTTTATTGGCTACTTTAAAAGATAGCCCTAAAATCTTTTTACAAAGTATTGAATAAATATATATTATTTAAAAAACTTGTGATTTTTTTAATTAAAATTGTGGTTTTTATAAAAAAGTTTAAAATTAATTAGAGAAAGAATTCGTAACCATGACATTTCTTTTATACAAGCCAGCTGGACAACGCGATCTTATTACAAAACTCGGTGTTACATCTTAATACAATTTAAATAGTCTACTTGTTATGATTTTAAACTAGTAAAATTACTGAATATATAATACATGGATTGAAGTAACTGTTTAGGTTTTTAACAAATAACGATCAGAATATACAAGGTAGATCGTAAACATTAAATAATAACCAAATTTAGAACGTCCAACAACAAATCATTATTTGTATAGGTATTCAGATATTACTTCAGATAATGCTGCCTTATAATTACTATTAATTATGAGAAATCTAGAAACCAAACTTAGTATCACCTTTTTACACATCAAGGAAAAGTCTGGATAGTGCTAAAAAACCTTAGAAGCACAAATGTCTGGGCCACATAATATTAGGAAATGTAAAATAAAAGGTATCTTACACATTAAAATCTCATTCTGTTAATATATTATTGCTATTAGAATGTCAACTTCTTACAAATTCAAAATCTCATATATATTACATGCTAGTTTTATTGAACAGCCAAAAAAAAAGATAATTATGTATTCTTTTTTTGAATAACAATGCATATCTTCAATAAAAATTTCTATTAATTTGAAATAATCAATGATAAGAAAAATAAATAATTATGAGATTTACATACTGTTTTGCACTCTTTTCTGTTGACTGGTAGGTGAATGAAATCAGGCAAGAGGAATGCTATGGCTTCACTCACTTTGTGCACTACTCAACATACATTCGTCTGGCTGACATCTAACATGTCAGCAATTGCTAACTGCGTAATATCGCAGAGGTTTCAGAACCTGTTCCACTGAACTGCGGGCATTATTGCATGAAATTTCGCTCTCTAATTTATCTCCAATTAGCAGAGTCAATTCTTTGACTCTTTCTTTTGTCAATCGGAATCTTCTCCGAAACTCATAATCATCCAATTCCTCGAAAAAATTGCTTCTTTTAAATAATTTCTAACCTTTTCTGGTTTCCAGTTTTTCTAAAAAATCTAACTGGGTTGTAGTAGAAATTTTTTGAATGGTATTCATTGTAAGCTAAAATCTTATCTGAACTACTTCAAAACTTCCGCAAAAATGTAAACACTCGAAAAATCGCTTACTGCGCGTTCACGGTTAAAACTAACCCGGCTGTGACCTAGGTTAGAATTTTCTAACCAGACCTGTTATTAACTTGAGATGGTGAATCGCACTTTCGGCTAAACCCAGGTTTCCTTCCTCTCACTGGTGGTCAGGTTAGTGGTGAATACGGGCGTTTTTTTAGTTGTCAAAAAAATCTTCCTTCAAACATTCATTTACTTAGAATTAGGATGGTTGTAGTTTTACACCATGAAAAATAAGTAGGATAGCAATCATTCTTAGAATTTACTATGGTCAATCTACTTTAGAATATTAGAGTTGGTGCTTTTTTTGGAAAGAGTCAAGACAAATAAATGATCCTGAAAATGAAGTTATTTGTATGAAATTTTTCGTTAATATTTACATTGAAAAACACAAATTGCTAATAAATGTTTGAATGGTATAGTTTAGTACAGTATTGTAAAGAATGTCAAAAGAAACATTTTCAGATATCTATAAAAATTCGAACTTAAGATATTATTTGATTTAACTGTATATTCTAATTTTTTTATGTCACTTTGAATATTGATAATCCTTTCTTTTAATTTTTACAGGAATAAAAGAACTAAGACACCTGCAGAATTCATAAATTAAACTCACTAAAGGAAGAAAATCAGAGGCATAGAAAAACCCAAGCTGTCTTTTAGAAAAAAAATATAGCTTTTTAGAAAGAAAAGAAAAAGATGGACTATATATAAATATGGAGTTTTTAAAGCAGTCTTCTATATTTTATGTGGAAATGTTTCAAGAATGCCTTTAAGTGGAAATTAAGATTTTTATAAAGTCAGATTTTCAGATCTTAAACTACCATTTTCTTCCTCAGAAAAGACAATATGTCATGAGATAAAGAAAGAAATTATGGGAAATATTCTGCATAAAAGTTGTTAACATATTACTTTTCATTTGAATGATATGGTTTCCATAAAAGATCAAATCTCCCTAACATTTTTTTATAAATTGTCTCAAACAAAACCTGCTTTATCAATCAAATATTGTATAGTATTTTTCGAGTTTTAGAAGCTTATAAATTTTTAAGATATCCATCTAGAGAAAAAATAGCTTTGGAATTTCAAAGACTTCTTGCTGCATACTAACTTTGAAGCTTATAAATTTTTAAGATATCCATGTAGAGAAAAAATAGCTTTGGAATTTCAAAGACTTCTTGCTGCATACTAACTTTTGTTTGTAATTATGTGCATCAACACTTAAAAGTTTATTTTTTATGGGTTAGTACTTCAAGCTAATCATTCACCAATTAAAGGAGGGCAAAGTGTGCTATTTATCATATTTTTCAAGCTAATTGTTATATGTTGGTACATGCCCCCTTTAAAATATCCTCTAGAAATTAGTAAGTTTCAATGGAAACACACCTTTTGGGTTCAGTTTGCATTGCTAAAGAGAACCTTATATAGATAAAAATTTCCAACTACCTACAATTTTGTAATCATTCTCATTAGAAATATTTTAGAATCTTTTAAGCAAACTAAAGAGAAATTGGTTTGCTGATTATTCACCACATTTAAAGATTTGATATTCAGCTGGACTTCTGTTTACATATATGACAATATTACTTACTTTATTTGTGAAGTACAACAAAAATTCTGATTTCAATATTGCACTAAAAAGAAAGCATTTTCTCCTTAACCGTTTTAATAAACTGTTTTCTTCAAAGAAAGTGCAGCCCAACCTTTTCTCCTTGCTTTAAATTAACAAAGGATTTATTTGCTCTTCATTAAAATAAGATATCTAAAATATTACAAAAAAACCAGATGGCTGTCCCTCAAAATAATATTTTAAAGAATTACTGGAGTATTCAATCAAACAAAAAAACTCATGTATGTGAAATATGCAAAAAAGCTTTCTTTCATTCTTGCAGTTTAATTAAGCATATACGTATTCATACCAAAGAAAGGCCTTACGTTTGTGAAATATGTAACAAGGCTTTCTCTGAAAGTGGCTCTTTAAAACGTCATTTACGCATTCATACCAAAGAAAAGCCTTATATTTGTGAAATATGTAGCAAGGCTTTCTCTGAAAGTGGCACTTTAAAACTTCATTTACGTATTCATACCAATGAAAAGCCCCATATTTGTGAAATATGCAACAAGGCTTTTTCTAAAAGAAGTTACTTAAATCTACATTTACATATTCATACCAAGGAAAAGCCTCATGTTTGTGAAATATGCAACAAATCTTTCACTCAAGTTCGTCATTTAAAATTACATTTAAGTATTCATACCAAAGAAAAGCCTCTTGTTTGTGAAATATGCAGTAAGGCTTTTTCTCAAAAGGAACAATTAAATTCACATTTACGTATTCATACTGAGGAAAAGTCTTATGTTTGTGAAATATGCAGTAAGGCTTTCTCGAGAATTGGCCGTTTAATTAAGCATATACGTATTCATACCAAAGAAAAGCCTTATGTTTGTGAAATGTGCAATAAGGCTTTCTCTGAAAGTGGCACTTTAAAACGTCATTTACTCATTCATACCAAGGAAAAGCCTCATAAATGTGAAATGTGCAACAAGGCTTTTGCACAAAGAAGTACCTTAAATGAGCATTTACATATCCATGCCAAAGAAAAGCCTCATGTTTGTGAAATATGCAACAAGGCTTTCTCTGATAGGCGCAATTTAAAAAAACATTTACATACTCATACCAATGAACAGCCTCATGTCTGTGAAATATGCAATAAGGCTTTCTCTCAAAAGAGCAATTTTAAAAGACATTTACGAATTCATGCCAAGGAAAAGCCTCATGTTTGAAAAATATGCAATAAGGCTTTTTCTCAACGGAGCAATTTAAAAAGGCATTTACGAATTCATGCCATGGAAAAGCCTCATGTTTGTAAAACAGCAACATGGCTTTTTCTCTAAGAGGTTCCTTAAATGCTCATTTATGCATTCATACCTAGTAAAAACCTCATGTTGGTACAAGACTTTGTCTCAAAGTGGTTTCTTTAGTCTCATTTAAGTATTCATTCCCAGTAAGTTGGTTTTTTGGATAATGCAAAATGTTTTTCTCTGAAAGTTATCATTTAAAGAGATATTTACTTATTCACATACCAAAAAAAGCTTTATGTTTGAATAAAATCTGTAATAAGGCTCTCGGAGTTGTAAGTTAAGAACACATTTATGCATTCATGCCAAAAACAATTAAGGCTTGTGAAGTATATATATATATAACTTATTGTATTTATAATTCAATGTTTATTTCTTCTCATCAATTTGGTTTAATTTTCAAAAAGTTTTCACATAAAGCCATTGCTTGAAAAATCTATTTCACATTACAAATAGTAGTTTAAAATATCTAAAGGCATCAACATTTTTAAATTTTTGGTCATTTGATTCAGCACAAGTGAAGCACGATATGGACTTGAAGTATGATAACTATAGATTCTTTAGCGATATTCTTCCTTTTAGAATTTGTGAAATTTTTATTTTGTTTGATATGTATACTTAAGTGCTGTATATTTTGCTAAGAGTGACTTTTCATGACATACCTGTTAACTTTGACAAATAAGAAATACTATTTAAGGTATTTTTTCATTTGTAGATATCTAAATAAATTCTATTTTTATTCATATATGGGTATTTCTTTGATATAATTACATTTTTTGTTTGTGATACAATTATATTTTTAGTACAAATATAAAATAAAATTCTTTGTTTTCTAAACTGAAATGAAGACTGTTATTTTTGGTGGAATAAAAACCGGAACTGAGCCGATATAGTTTCTTTTAGTTGAACCAGTACGAAAAAAATTACTGTTCAAAGCCCTGGATTTTTTGCTTCCCTCTGTGACAATAAGAAATTCAAATAGATAAAAAATGTCCCCTGTATTTGAGTCAAGATATATTTGTGAACTGTGTTTTTTGCATGGAGATCAATAACAGTAAATATAGATCAAGGATCAGCAACCTATGGAATGCATGGCTCAATTCTCAGTAGCACGATAAAAAGTTATGAGATGAAGTTAAATATCTCTATGCCTCTCGCATATAGACTACTTCTAACTTTCAATTCTTTGCTATAAAATGGTTCTGCTGAATCAACTTGCATGTAGTTTCTATAAATTTGTGTAAAAAAATCCTTTGTTTAAACGTGATTCATTTTTAGCATTAAATAATCATTTCAAAACTATTGTGTTAAGGTTGTAAAATTAAGTATCACTTATTGTTGCGTCGTGAAATAAAATATGTAGAGTTATTGAAAGCAAAGTTTATTGTATTGTGAAAAGATTTTTGGAAAACAATTCTATCAATAAATCAACAGCTATTTTACATTATTCGACTTTATTTTCAGACTGTATTAATTGTTTCAAGAGAATTGCATCTGCTGCGCTTTTCCACTTTTTGTTCTACATATATATGGGGAAAAAATTTCCTCACGTGAAATGTATTTTGAGTCCACAAAGTTGTTTAACCACTTAAAATTCAGAATCATGAGACAAAATAAAAAGTCGCAAATTATATTCCTAATATTGCGATACTAAATACAGCTTTTCAAAAACAAGCTTCGCATTAAAATTTTAATTTTTATTTCACGATATTGCAGGAATACTTATATTTTATGTTTATTTCTTATTTTAATAAATATTCTTAAAAAATACATACAAAAATGTGTAATTTTAATTTTTTTATTTAAGATAAAAGATTAATTATATTTTATGTTGTTTATTTTTATGTTAATAAATATCTTTAAATGATGCATAATTAATATATTCTAAAACTCTAAATGCGTATTTTTGACTTCTATTCCATATCTCTGGATGTATTGCCATGGGAATCAAATTGTTTTAAATATATCCTACTGCGTTGCACACTGAATCATGTTGGTATTTTGGTTTACCACACCACAGCTATAAGGTTGCCGACCCCAGATATTGATGCTAATTGATGGACATTAACTTACAGGCTATGATGAGAATTTATTGCTTATTTAAAAATTGCAGAAATGTGATAGGGTTCATATATCTCATTTAACTCTAAAATTAAACGTGCTTGCAGCGATAGATACAAAATTAATAAGTAACTGATTTTGTGTGCATAATAAAGCACAGTAAATAAGCTGAATAAAACTTCCACTTTTTAATTTATTAAAAAATTGATTTTAATGGTACCATTTATAATTCTTTTCTGAGATGCAAATTTAACTCAAGTGTGCAATTAGTTCAAGAAGGCGCGACTTACCAGCTTACTTTCAAATTTGTTTTATATCGTTGTAATGTATATGCTTTGGCACTAATTTTTTTAGGGCTGTTAACCAAGCAAAAATGTAAATAGGGATGTTTATATATATCGAAAGTTTAAAAGTAACCATTTTAAACGGGCTAAGAAATTAATTATATTCAATACATACATATCTCAGAAAAATAATGTTTATGGAATTTTAATCTGAAAAACAGATAATTTAGTTTTCCAAATAGTTCTTCATTTTAAAAAAAATATTGCCGAAATGGAAATATTTCAAGCATTTGCGTCATTCCCTCGAAAATCTATCTTCGCCGATCCACACAGTGTGCGTAAGAAAATTTCGGTCAGAGAGGGGTGATATTAATTACTGAGCAAAAATTCACATCCCAACACTTTGTATGCAAAATCACAATGTATGTATGAAAAGATGTATTGAAAAAGTGTGTGTTCGGAGTCGCGTACTAATAAACTCAAATGAGTTAATGAGCAGTATGGACTGCAATGAATTTTTAATGTATATTTATTAAATAGTGTTAGGAGCGCATTGTTTGCGTTCTTTCACGGAGTTAGCTTAGAGCAGGGGTACTCAACCTTTTTTCTGCCATTGCGGTATATATATGTTAGCTATTTTACGTATGCCGCAACATTAGGATTTATGGAGGGGGGATGCTTTAAGACCAAGAAAATTTAAGATGTGGAAATTGATCAAAATATTATAACTCTCATTTTGCTTTTATTTTTATTTTTGTCACTGAATTTTTCTAATTTAGTGCATTTAAGAATACCCTTTTCACAATTTTTGCATCAGTAAACGGTTTCATATGATTACCAATGATATATCAAATTTCATAAGATGCCTTTGTTATCGCTGTGACATTACCACTGACAAAACACTTTTTTGCTGTTGTAAAGATTATTCAACAAAGCCTATTTATCATCTCTTGAAAAAGATCGTGGAGAAAAGTGTCATGGAATGATTACTGTTTATTAGTATTTTTTATATACTCTTTCGTTCCCAATCAAATAATTACTGAACCATGCTTGATTTTCTCTACAAAATAGTCAACTTCCCAATCGTCCCTGAAACAATTTATTTCTTCAAATATTTCTCACTTGAAAGAAATGAAAGATAATTAAAAATTAGTTTCACTCATGAAATGGTCACTACTCCACTGTTGTCTATTATCACTGATCAGAAAAAAAATATGTAGAGTTATTGAAAGCAAGGTTTATTGTATTGTGTGAAAAGATCTGTGGAAAACAATTCTATCAATAAATCAACAGCTATTTTACATTATTCGACTTCATTTTCAGACTGTATTAATTGTTTGAAGAGAATTGCGTCTGCTGCGCTTTTCCACTTTTTGTTCTACATATATATGGGAACAAGTTTTTTCCTCACGTGAAATGTATTTTGAGTCCACAAAGTTGTTTAACCACTCAACATTCAGAATCATGAGACAAAATGAAAGTCAAAATATATTCCTAATATTGCATTACTAAATAGAGCTTTTCAAAAACAAGCTTCGCATTAAAATTTTAATTTCACGATATTGCAGGAATACTTATATTTTATGTTTATTTCTTATTTTAATAAATATTCTTAAAAAATACATACAAAAATGTGTAATTTTAATTTTTTTATTTAAGATAAAAGAATAATTATATTTTATGTTGCATATTTTTATGTTAATAAATATCTTTAAATGATGCATAATTAATATATTCTAAAACTTTAAATGCATATTTTTGACTTCTTTTCCATATCTCTGGATGTATTGCAATGGGAATCGAATTGTTTTAAATATATCCTACTGCGTTGCACACTGATTCATGTTGGTATTTTGGTTTACCACACCACAGCTATAAGGTTGCAGACCCCAAATATTGATGCTAATTGATGGACATTAACTTACAGGCTATGATGAGAATTTCCTGCTTAATAAAAAATTGCAGAAATGTGATAGGGTTCATATATCTCATTAAACTAAAATTAAACGTGCTTGCAGCGATAGATACAATATTAATAAGTAACTAATTTTGCATGATAAAGCACAGTAAATAAGCTGAATAAAACTTCCACGTTTTAATTTGTTAAAAAATTGATTTTTATGGTACCAATTATAATTCATTTCTGAAATGCAAATTTAACTGAAGTGGGCAATTATTTCAAGAAGGCGCGACTTACCAGCTTACTTTCAAAACGTGTTTTATATCGTTGTAATGTATATGCTTTGGCACTAATTTTTTAGGGCTGTTTACCAAGCAAAAATGTAAATAGGGATGTTTATATATATCGAAAGTTTAAAAGGATCCATTTTAAACGGGCTAAGAAATTAATTATATTCAATACATACGTATCAGAAAAATAATGCTTATAAAATTTTAATCTAAAAAACAATATTTAGATTTCCGAATAGTTCTTTATTTCAAAAAATTAAATATTGCCGAAATGGAAATATTTCAAGCATTCGCGGCAATCCCTCGAAAATCTGTTTTCGCCGATCCACACAGTGTGCGTAAGGAAATTTCGGTCAGAGAGGGGGGAATATTAATTACTGTGCACAAAAATTCTCATCCCAA
The DNA here is from genome assembly GCA_019973975.1 of Trichonephila clavata. Classification (NCBI taxonomy): domain Eukaryota; kingdom Metazoa; phylum Arthropoda; class Arachnida; order Araneae; family Nephilidae; genus Trichonephila; species Trichonephila clavata. Next base: position 6,854 of record BMAO01003084.1, on the reverse strand, counting down.
CACTTTGTATACAAAATCACAATGTATGTATGATAAGATGTATTGAAAAAGTGTGTATTCGGAGTCGCGTACTAATAAACTCAAATGAGTTAATGAGCAGTATGGACTGCAATGAATTTTTAATGTATATTTATTAAATAGTGTTAGGTGCGCTTTGTTTGCGTTCTTTCTCGGAGTTAGCTTAGAGCAGGGGTACTCAACCTTTTTTTCTGCCAGGCCGTATATATATGTTAGCTATTTTACGCATTCCGTAACATTAGGATTTATGGAGGGAGGATGCTTTAAGACCAAGATACGAGAAAATTTAAAATGTGGAAATTGATCAAAATATTACTCTCATTTTGCTTTTATTATTTTTGTCACTGAATTTTTCTAAATTAGTGCACTTAAGAATTCCCTTTTCACAATTTTTGCATCAGTAAACTGTTACATATGATTATCAATGATATATCAAATTTCATAAGGTGCCTTTGTTATCGATGTGACATTACCACTGACAAAAGACTTGTTTGCTGTTGTAAAGATTATTCAACAAATCCTATTTATCTCTTGAAAGAGATCTTGGAGAAAAGTGTCATTGAATGCTTACTGTTTATTAGTATTTTTTATATACACTCTTTCGTTCCCAATCAAATAATTACTGAACCATGCTTGATTTTCTCTACAAAACAGTCAACTTCCCAATCGTCTTTAAACAATCTATTTTCTTCAAATATTTCTCACTTGCAAGAAATGAAAGATAATTAAAAATTAGTTTCACTCATGAAATGTTCACTACTCCACTGTTGTCTATTATCACTGATCAGAAAAAAAAATATCGATCGACATCGAAAGCAAAAAGCAAAGTTGATATGTTTGATTTCTTTAACAAAGAATTTCCTACCAAATTTTCATAAATGAATGAATTTTTTACAGCAATGGGCCAAGACCGGCCACTTAAAAAGGCCCGGTGGGCCGCAGGTTGAGTATCGCTGGCTTAGAGTCTTCTCCCCACTTGAGCTTGTGTGGTAGTATCTGATTACAGCCAAATAGGCGAACAAGTGGGGGTTTTCCGTCGGCAAGACACTTCACTATTGAACATCCTGCCCTGCATCGAAATATTACAAAGATTTCTATACACATAACAAGGATAAAATGAAAAACACATAAAAAAATTCAAATACATGTATAGAGTTAATATACAGGTATCACACACAAATACAAAGGAGGAAACATGGCTATCTACAATAGGTGTTACAGATATTTTACAAATTGAGCGTCTAAATACTCTCTTTGGAGTTTTTATACCTACAAAACTGGGATACATTTCCATCAGTTCCTGGAATAGCGTTGATAATTCTACCCATAGACCAAGTACAGACTGGAATTTTCTTTCATAGGACTAGCATACCTGATAGTACATTTGTCTGTTTAAATAACCATTTGCCGCGTTGTTGTAGATGACAAGTAAGAATTTTGTCATCTTTTCGACATAATTTGTGCTATCTTTTGGCATCTTTGTGCGCCACACCTGCCCTTTAGTCAAAATAAATTTCTTCTGAGAAAGAATTGAATGATTTTCCTATCAGAAAATGGCAAAGAGTGAGCACTTCGAAATTATCTGTATTAGTAGATAAAGGGGTAAGTGATCGATGATTCTGTTTGGATAATTTTTGTGAGAAATTCTTCAAACGTTAATCGTGCGGTGTCTGCGACTCGTTTTAAATATTCAAAAGACTTAACTCCTGCATCCAAATGCCATCAAATTTGAGAGTTCGAGAAGGTAATTTCTATTTAGTGCCCTCAGAGGCTAAGAAATTTGAAATATCTCCAAATTTTTAAACTAATTTTTCAAGTTTTTTTAGTTCTGCGGAAGCACTAATAAAGTTTGTAGGGTTACTGTTAAAATTGCTGAACTTTAACCACGGCGAGCAAAGAATCTTTTTAAAGTCGTGATTACGGCTGATGAGGTTAAGTCTGATAGAAATTCTAAGAGTGCACAGCTTTAGTAACCATACATACAAACAGTGGCGTAACGGAAAATTATTGGGCCCCCCGCAAGGTCAGGTCTTTGGCCCTCAAGCCGGATCTTATATAATAGCGCACACAAAGATTTTTCAAGGGGGTGTCCATGGTCAAAAGTCCCCCAACTCGTATCATATCTCAAGACAACACCAATTGACTTTGTCTATTTTGTTAATAAAAAACAGTAAAAAATGATTTATTGATTTAATAATTAGCATTAATTAATAAAATAAATTGTTCACTACAAGTACTTAATTCAATTTGGCATTATATATTATATAATAGGATTATCATCAAAAAAAATACTCAAGGCTTTGGAGAGTGTCCGGACCCCTAGGACAACCCCCTTGTGTGCGCCACTGTATATATATTCTTTCTACAAAAATTCTGCATTCACCTAGTACTGCTTACATAAACAACGAAAAAAAATTTAAAAATCAGAATTTGAAAATTATATTTTATTTAGTTTATTCCAAGTACTGAGAATAACAAAAGTAAACTCGGTTTGCTTTCATAGCTTTGAAAATAAGGACATGTTTGTAGCGATACCAACAAAAATCAAGTAGAAAAGTCTGCGTTCACTGTTTTAGTAGAAACTATAAAAATTATTTAAAAAGGATAATGAGCTACTTAATAGCTGGTCGGATAACCCCGTGTGTTGAAAACTTCCTGAAGTCGTTTCGGCATTGAATTAACAAGTCTAGTGGTTTCTTCAGAGCTTATCTTCTCTCATTCGTCCTCAAGAACACTCTTTTTCAGCAAGTGTATAAAAAAATATACAAAGGATTTCCAAACCATAACATAATGTACCTTTATACATCACGTAAAAATATTTAATATTAAACTTTTAACTGAATGCAAAATCAACCGGAGTCTGAGTGAATGTGTGAAGTAAATAATGTATACCATTACAGAGTATTTATAATATTTATTAAAACTGGAAATCTCCAATGATAGATAACCTGGTAACTTGAATAAAACGAACACCAAGAAAGACACGAACACTGTAAAATAATTTTAGATTTAAAATTCTTACGAAAGAAAAAAGGTATCACTTACCTGATTCTTCATTTCCGAATTCTGGGAGGAACTTGACCTAAATTCGATTACATGCTGCAACTTTTATTAAGGAGAGTTCTTTGTATGAAGCAAAAATGGTTTCATGAAAAATGAAATAAAAAACTGATACATTCCATTATGCTTTCTTCTCGTTTTGCTTCATTTGATTGAATGCTCATAAATCTATCATCAAATCCTCTCTGTGCTTTCTAAGTATCGTAATACTATTTTACTTGAAAAAAGCATAACAGATGTACGTTATTTACGATTTTGCTAAATGAATATGAAACACATGGGGAAGGGACTAAAGACGCCAATAATTTTCTCTGCTGCTTCTTAAAAAGTAAATCATGTCTCCCCCCCCCCATCCCTACTGCTAATGTAATGTTTTTTTTTTTTTTTACAGTGTTGAACTTTTGTATCTTCCTAACATTTTATCCGATTCTCCGTCTGACTTTTGTCTTATTTGTTAGTAATTTAGGTTTAAAAAGAACACCCACTAAAGATAAGTATCTCTCGTCGCCTGGATTACAGCAAATGAAAAAAAAAAGTTTTTTTGATTTAGCTATAGGATTAAAGATATCTAATGAGCGTATGAAAGTTTTGATTAAATGAATGACGTTTAACCACTGATTGGAAAAGCACTTAAAAATTCGAAGAAAAAAATTTGAAGTGAATTTTGAGAAAAATCTACGTTTATGGCGTCAGTCAGGCTTTGGGCCCCCTAGAAGCCTTGCCCCCCCGCAGTGTGGAGGTTGCGGGGGTGCACGTTACGCCACTGCACACAAATCAAGTGACATACACCTTATTGAGAACGACCTTTCTTTGTCCTTTAGATTTATAATAAATGGTCCACACAGATCTAGACCTACATCGCAAAAATGAATGCTAGGTATTATTCTCTCAGGAAGATCTCCCATAATTTGCTTAGAGATAATTGGTTTATTTTTAAAGCAATTTACACAGGCATGCACCACATGTCGCGTAATATTTCTACCATTAAGTGGCCAATATTTTTGAAGAACAATGTTTAATAAAGTTTGCGGTCCAACATGCAAATCTCGTTTGTGATAATATTGAAAAATGACTTTATTATCTACTGGTAAAATGCTAGAATGTCGTTGGTCATAATTCAAATTTGAATTAATTGACTGACCCCCGATTGTATCTACATATTTTTTATCCTTAAAAGAATTTAAGAATTTAATTTTGCTTGAGTGAGGAATTGACGATTCCTTAATCAGTGCAGCAATTTCAGTAGCAAAATGTCTTACCTTAATAGTTTTAACTAACCAACCTTCTCTTCTGGCATACTCCTCTCTCGATAGAAAACCTGTTTCCTTCTCAGATCTACAATTGTAATTAAACCTAAAAATAAATACTAAAATTCGAATTATTTTTGAAAATCATTAGCTAAATTTAGCAAATGTTCAAAAAAGTTATGGGTTCTTAAAGTTAGTTAGGATACAGTTTTTAGTTCAGTACAGATGAGATTGTCTGAAGAAATTATGGGACCTCTTAAGCATCTTCGGTTGAAATGTTGAGGGCTCAGGTACACTCCTCTAGAGTTCACAAGCTGCAAGGGTCTTTACATCCAAACCTCAAGAGAGGGCATCAGCGGGGTCGCACTTTAAAAAAAATGAGTAGCCACTGAAAATCCTTCGACAGCTGCTGGAATTGAGAAGCTCTGTTAGCAATGAATGTTTTCAGCAAATGAGGAGAGGTAGACCACGACAAGGTGATAGATGAGTCCTTCCACAGCTACACGAAATCAACACTTTCCTTTAGAGCAGCTACGACTTGTTAGTAAACTTCTCAAGAAAGAGACATGCTGACAATTCGAGTCACGATCTTCATTGGTGCACGTGGGACTTATTACAGAGTAGATGACTTCTTGTTTCAATGGTTTTCTTAAGGTCTTCTAAATTTTAGATAAAAAACAGTGATTAAGGGAGATTGTAGAATTGTCGTCAGGGATAGCACCCGAGACCAGATTTCCCGAAACAGCTTGATTGTAGAATTAAACCGTCCTTTAATTTTATTCTAGTTGATTTAAAAAATTCAAAGAAGTACTGTGTTCCAAAAAGCATATCAACCTTATATGGGACAAAAATGTTTGGATCTGCAAGCTTTAAATTGTTTGGAATTTTTATATTCGAAAAATCAATTTTCTCAGTAGCATGTGTAATTTTTGGGACAGTTCATAGATCCATACCACATTTAAAGTCGTTATTGTCATTGGATAATTGAGCTGTGATGCCCTTAGAAATATTTAAGATTAAATTCTTTAATCTACAGATTGGTATATTTATTTTTTCAATTTTTAATCCTAGAGCTTTTGAAGCGTCTGTGAAAATGAAATGACTTTCTATCTGTAATCGCTCTTAAAAAAGCCCTTTTCTCCTCGCGAAATGTGACATAAACCATAGCGTATTTATTAGAACGCTTTTGGTATTTCCATTAACAAAAAAATGAAACACTTGAATTAATATTTTCTTGCACAGGTAAGTCATCTGACGGTTTGGGATTACCGGCGAATTGGGCTTTCCTGTCTCTTCTAACGTTTCAAAAAAAGAGAGTCAGTATATTTATGGAGGAGAATATGATGATTCGATTTTTTTACGCACTAGACAGAAACTCTTAAAATTACAATTTTTTAAATTATGGTATTGGCCTAGACGTAACATAATCTATGCCTTTTGACCAAATTCATTCTGTCTGAAAATTTCATTTCTTAAACTTAAACAGAATATGAGTATTATTTTCAAACAATAAACATATTTTAGATGGGTCATTTTTCCCCCTTTTTACAGATAAAGATTTTTGATATCTCGATATGAGGCTTTGATAATTTGAATTAATACTATTAAAATTTGACACTTTCATTCTAAGAAGATAGGAAAATCATCAAAGTCAGAAACCTCATTATCTTTTTAAGATTAGGTTCAAATTGTTTCCGCGTTTATCTAAATTGATATTTTACAGTACAGCATTTGAAAATTTGTCTCTTTCAAATTCTTAAGATTTTATTGATCTGAGATTTTTATTTATACAATCTAATAAATAACGAAGGTGTTTAGCAGATTCATGCCTTATACCAGTGGTGGCGAACGTATGACCCGTGGGTCAGCCACTGACCCACGCAAGCTTTTAACGACCCATGATTGCTAGGTAACCACTTGTTTGCTCTTACGCGGTTTATTTAGATTTTCTAACTTGTATGATTATTTATATTCTTTTGTATTTTTTCAAGCCCTGTATTGACACAAGATCAATTTAAAGGCTGTCTATAACCTTTAGTTTGATCATTATAGTTCCAAAGTAACGAAAATGACAACAAATGTATTTGAAGATATGTAGTATTTGAACTAAAGCAGAAGTGTTTACAAAATATCAAATAAAAGTGTAATTAATTTTACTCACATTTGGCTTGATGAAAATAATCGAATAACAAAAGCAAATAATCATATTTAAAGCACTTTCTTCTGATGAATTGCAGTTTTGTAAGGTTATGTTCAGTTATGTTTGTAGAAAGAGACTTCCATAGCACTTGTATCGTTTCCTCAATAGATAATTGTGAAATGCCATTGGAAGCCATGCACATGTCTCTTATTCTCTAATAATAGCAATTTTTTGGCTAGCAATTTAAGGCGCTTGCCTCAGTCAGTACCAGCGTTGAACTTACATTTCGAACGTATTTAAAAGTAATGTGTAGTATGTATGTATGTGCCTGTATTAGATATGTGTTAATACAAAATTTCTTCTCAAGTTATTGTATTCTAAATATAAAT